>JBBPUM010000378.1:0-17822 GCA_038094695.1 Chiua aff. virens | reverse complement strand
AGGCAGAGGATTGCACACCTGGACACTGAAGGAGATAATACGAATGAGTTGCTTCGCAGTGAATTAATGAACTCTTTGGATCGAGTTCTCGCAGCGGCGACCACCGTCAAGGCGACCCTGGATAGGCGGACTCCGGAGATCGTCCTGCAGAAGGAGCAGGCTGCAGAAGTAGTAGACACAGGTATGATGCGAGTTCAGCACCGAGTTTGTAGTGACTCATTAAACTGACTTACAGAAGACAAATTCCGCCACCGCTTCATCAGCAAATTCACCCTTCCCTGTCTAGTCCTGGACAGGCTGGACAACCTGGGACAGTGCCTAGGCCTCTCTAGCAAGGTACCTAACTGGCTAGATCTGTTCTAGATCTGTCCCAGACATGACCTAGACTCCTAGACTGGTCCAGCTGTAAACACTGTAGACAGAAACCAGTCTGGGATGCCTGGTATAACATGTGACAACCTGCAACAGCCTAGGACAGCCTGACACAGATTTTTAATCTACTATATGCAATTACCAGTAGAATCTCACAAGATCTCACAGTATTATCATAGAGCCAAAGGCAGCCACAAGCAGACAATGAATTTCATACATGAAAGAGATATGACAAGCCCAATACTAAAAAGAAAACAAAAAATTAATCAAGTACGACATCAAAACTCGTTCCTGCAACAATGCTAGCCTCGGTGATCCGCGACGAGCCTCCACTGTGCAAAATCACATTGAATACTAGCAGGTAACAGGCATAAGTTTTCAACTCACCTGCCAATTTCCGCCCACTTGCTTCGAAGAGCCTTGGTCTTCGCAGCATGCACTGAGGAGGTATCACACTTCTTCATCAGCCCCAGCATTTCCAGGTACACTGGCATGTATGTTGCAACCCTGAAATTGACCTCGCCTTGCAATGATGCAATCTCATCAAGAACAACTTTCAGCTGCAAGAATGAGTCAGCCGCTATAGATAACGGTCAAAAAATTCCTTTCTTACCGCGGTCGCCGCGATTGCAACGGCCACTCTCGGAACTTCCTTATCAAAGACTTCTGGGAACAATTTCCCGACGCTTTTGTCGCCTCCGTAGAAAAAGTCCACGACGAGGCCAGACAGGGCCGGGTGTGCAAAGTTATTTGTCCTGCCCTATCAATGTTCATCCTAGTCAGTACTTGTCGTACGCTACTAGGAGCACTCACCTCCTCGTCCATACCATCACGCAAAAATAACCCATTCTCGCCTAAAAGTTCCTTCGCGATATCCTTGTTTACTTCGCGCCGATTCTCGGGATCCCATTGGTAGCATTGTGTAACAAACACACGAGCCTTTTTCCTGAGCGAGGAACGCCAATTTCCAAGATCTTCCCACAGCTGAATCCGCTGTTAGTAGGGAAAATGACTGCGTGATAGACCCACCAATTTACAGATGTTGGTAGAATACTGTGGCCACCATCCTGCAGAAATAGATAGTTAGCCTTCGTGTGATAAAAAGGAACCATTACCGTTGGGGACAATTAACGCTCGAGAGTGTCGCTCCTCTATTGCTTCTTCAACATACTCCACGGCACGCTTGTTGAATTCGGCTCGGTTCGGGAATGAGTTGATAGCTGCTGCATCACAATGAGAAAATTGTTTTGCTCGTTCGATAACATCACGGAAAGCCGGTTCGTAAAATTGCAGCTGTGACGGATCTGCACCCTCTGTCATGGAGGCATTCTGGAGTCTGGGCCGGGCGAGTTCGACCTCGGGGAGCTCAGTGTGCTGGTTAGTTTGGGTTTCCGGTGGCTGCGTGGGGTCGCGGTGGCTTGATACAGCTGAAGGCACACTGATTGACATAGCGCGTTGTTGGTGTCTGATAGTAGCCAACTGCGAATTGTTCGGGAGACGGGGGGCGCGGTTACGACGACGATGGACAGCCACCACATCTTGTACGACAGGAACCTCACGAGAAGAGTCCGTGTTATCTATCAACCAATGTTCAGCGAGTCCCTTTCCGATATGGTGCACCTTGAGTGATTAATAGTGCAACGGGCCATCGTACCTTCGGAGTGATGAGAGACGCCGTGAGCTGCGGTTTGCGCGGGGACGACTGGAACACGCGTTAAGAGTGCCTCGAAGGCCAATGAGATCCGTACCTCCGGAGTAGCGAGAGAGACCAGAAGGTGCGGTCCGAGCAGGGATAACTGATGTACGCACGTTAATGACTTTCCGAAGGTCAATGGGATCCATACCTTCGGAGTGGCGAGAAATAGCAGGGGCCATGATCTGCGTATGAGCACGGGTGACTGGAACACGCACGTCAATGATTTCTCGTGGAGCAATGGGTACATACCAGGCGGCTGAGACACAACTCGAATGGGTGGAACCATGTTTTCACCGCAAATCAGTGATTCCGCAGCTCGTTCATCCTCACTTGGCGAGATTTCATCGATTTCAGCATCCAGATGATTGGACGCAAAGGTACTATCTACGTGGTTATCTTGACGATGTAAGCCACGGAAAGATGATGTACGGCGCAGGCCAGGTTCTGGTTCTTCCATTGGATGGTCGAATACGGAAGGGACATCCTTGCGAGAAGGTGGGTGCTGGAGCACAGGATCCGGTTTATCGGCTGATTCATCAAACAACCCGGCTGCGGGACGGACCTCCTGGGGAAGCGGAGGAGACTTCGGCACCACCAGTCTTCTGTTCTCACCTACGAAATAGAACTGTAGTTATCATTGGGAAGAATGGAGCACAAGCGACGCACGAGAGACACAAGATGCAGAAGCCACATCCTCGCGGGAAGAAAGGCATTGAAACTCAGGGTCCGGTTCGTCAATCGGCACGTCAAACAACGCAGCTGCGGAGCGAACGCCACGGGGGGGTGGAGGGTGCTTTGGTGCCAGTGGTCCTCCGCCCTCATCTACGAAACCGAATGGTTATGGCCAGGAAATGGGAAGCATAAACGACGCACGAGAAACACGAGACACCCGAGAAGGTGCCTCTACACCAGCCTGAGAAGCATGGGCAAGCATCTGCAGATGAGACGAACGGCGACGCAAGCCCTCGTCGTCCTGACTGGAAGAACAAACAGAACCTGCTCGAGACGTGGATGTTGTAAATGAACGGGAGACACCCCCAGAGAAGATCGAGCTCGCATAGGATGAGGGAGGTGGGGATGGATCCAAGGATTGTCCACAGTGCTCTTCCGAGTGAAATCGGCCTTCTATATTTTCCAGCAACTTGAAGCCGAATTGCTGGCCCGGTTCTGCCAGGGCAAACGAAGGTTGACCGAGCGACGATTCATACGGCGGATGGGTCGCCACAGACATCCCTGTGTCATGGGACCTGGATTTGAGACGGGGTTGTGGTCGCGGCTTCGAGGTCTGTTGCAGTTCGGTAGTTCGAATAGGTGCCATGGGGTTCACCTCTTGATCTTCCGTCAGGGCATCGAGGTCGGCTTGGCACTTCAGTTTGGCTTTCCCTGCGACCTGGATTCGCTCGATGTTCTGCATCTGAGCCATCCAACCCCCGACTCCTTTTCCATTGCGCGAAGACCTTCGAACCTGAGGATCTAAAGTGAAGTTTGAGAAAGGACTAAATGCAAGGGATGTACTGCAAAACTTGACCGTTCGTTCCTTCAATGTCATCATCTTCTGTTCTTGCACGCTTTGGGAGGCCAGAATCGGCTAGTTCGTCTTTGTCGCCATAGGACGGGGATGGAGAGTACACCCTTCGTTTGGGGGGCATCGTTGTTGAGGGAAGACAGGGAGTCTCGGATGTTGGCTTTCATGCTCGCCGGCTTTTAAGTATGCTCGCTTGAGTAGAAAAAACACCTATCATTGAGTAATGAGAGCTACATCCGAAGAAATACACGTAAACTCCGACCACGCCGCACCAATACTAGTACTGCTGCTATATAGAACCATCTGAATATAATAAGTGTCCTGCACCTTCTAAGACGTGGAGTACAGTACAGTAATGCGCTAATGTGAATAGGTAAGAACAAAGTACATGACGTGAATAGAAAAAAAAATGCGCGTACTCCGTCAGAATCTCAAAGAAATTAAAATGTGCATCGTGGAGGCCGAACGAAACTACCTTTCTGCCTCATGGGAAGATAGTGCGTTACTGGTACGCGCGTACCGTACGTGAAGACGTGTTGAAGGCGAGGGGGAATGCCTTGATGACGTTCGCAAACGCTTGGCATTATGCGGGCCAGGTTCAATGCTGGAAAGCTGTCTTCTGTTCGAGTTCAAGGAGCCCGAGGAACCTGATCGCACAGAAGTAAACCCTGATCCGCTGATTGCACGGACAGGACCGGGACGTGGTATACGAGATGGAACGCGCTCTTCTTCAGAGGAGTCAGAAGAGGAGTCGGAACTAGTAGAAAACGAGGCTGGTGAGGTAGGGGGTGGACCATCATCATCCGGTGGAGGCGAAACACTGATCCAGGAATCATCTTCAAGGTCGCATAGCGCCTCGAGAAAAGCATTAAGCATGAGATCATGAGTAACCTCACGCTCAGTGATGAACTGACCGTCCGAGAAGTCCATTGGAAGGATGATTTTCTCGCGAAGTTTGTTAAGGAGTGGGATCAGGGGACGAAAATAGGAGGAGATGTTGGGGAGTATGTTGAAATTCCAGCCGAGATTGGACTGAATCGTTGTTGTTTTCGAGGTGCTTGGGTGAAAGGAGTTGAAATACTTGTCGAAGCACGATAGTCGACGTTCGGGTTTAACGTGGTGAGGCTTGTCGAGGAGTACAGATATTCCAACTAATACGTAGAATATCGACTCGAGATCGTGAGCGGGTCGGTGTATCACTGGCGTTCCGGGCCCAGCAAGTACCAGTTCAACTGCCATCCATGACCAGGTTCCCTGGTGAAAGTCCTTAACTGAATAGTTTGGATGAATAGACGTGTACTCACCGTACGGTATAACGGATTTGTATCGATGGAAGGTTGAGCGGGGTCCAGGGGTTCTCCCGCCATCTGGACCTTGATGTCATGACGAGGCCCCAGCTTAGAAACTGAGACACATTGTACGGTATTCGAACAACTGTCGTCATGGACTTGCACAGGAACAACATTGTTGCTGCTTTCCAAGGATAGATTGACCCAATCAGATATCGAGGTAGGGGTAGCTGGCCGGGTGGTTGGCTGGGAGGAAGGTCGTTCAATCGGTACCGCGTAGCCCCAGTCAGCGACAAGGCCGCGATGAGACACGGACTTCTGTAGCTTCTCGCGAAGGCGTTGACGGGTCTCTTGCGGGAGTGCGTCCAGGAACTCCAGGCGTTGCCCCGAGGATCCTTCCCAGCGAACGAGCAGCAGGTTGAATAGGCTTACATCGCGATGAAGAACGGACGCTTTCTCGACCGCATCCCTATGGGCTGGAATCTGTAATTAGGATGGGCGGTTAGATAGACAGGCGACAACATACTCAAAATATAGTCAATGAATGCCACTAAAAGCTCAGCGAGGGAATTGAACTTCAAGATCTCGGTTCCAATGGGCGTAGTTACGAGGCGAGAGAGAATGCGTAGCTGATAGTGACGCCGATTCGCTTTGCGGCTGGCCTCAGAAAGGAGAGAGCGGAGTAAGTGGGTAGAATTGTTGAATAAGACGCTCGAATGAGTCGGATGAGGAGCTCGGACTTGTTCTTCGTGTATGAGTGTGGGGACACCGGCAACTCCGGCTGCATTCAGCATCGCTAGAATAGTACCTTCAGTATACTTCCGCATTGGGTCGATCCAAGAATCTTTGACGACAACTCCTCTTCGAGTGTGAGGCCATCTAGGGCTAGTCTCGTCGGAATCAGATTCCGAGTCACTGACATCCATGAAACCTCCCCAAACAGTCGTTCCCCGTCCATGCATAACATCTGAAATAAAAATCAGGTTGTCAACGGTGACCTCCTTCATCAGCAAATACAGGGCTGTCTGGACAGTGCTAGACAGTGCTGGACAGTGTCATAGTACTCATAGCGAGGTCCCATGTAGACAGCACTATGACAGTGCTGTGACAGTACTATGACAGTCTGTCATAGGTTCCCAGTCTGTGACAGTCTAGTCATAGTCTAGTCATAGTGTACTCATAGTATGTTCATAGTGCACCCATAGTGCTCATAGTATGTCCTAGTGCACTCATAGTGTACCCATAGCACTCATAGTATGCTCATAGTACTCACAGTATGTTCTAGTATACTCATAGTGTACTCATAGTACTCATAGTATGCTCATAGTACTCATAGTGTCCTTATAGTGTCCTCATAGTACTCATAGTGTACTCACAGGATACTCATAGTACTCATAGTATGTCCATAGTATACCCATAGTACAATCATAGTACATATTACTTCAGATTACTTATACATATTATATACACAATTATCACTACACATATCTACACTAATTCTACAAATGGAATACTACCTAGATTGCAGTAAAACATTAGCAAGAAATCAATAGTAAAGATAAAGAAGACTTACAATGGTATAATATATTATGAGCCCTACAAGTGGAGATAAGTTAGTGAAAGACTTAGTGGAAGTAAGATTGACTCACTACAAAAAGTGTAGCAGAAAAGTGTAGTGAAAAAGTGTAGAAGAGATGAGATGATAACAATAGAGAAGAAAGAGGCTGTGGGAAAAATATCTGAGAGAGGCTGGGTTTAAATATGTTGGTGAACCAAATAAAACAAAATATCCCAATATAGCAATACTGTGGCTGTGGGAAAATACACAACACAAATTTGACTAAGTCCTTTCACTACACTTTGGCTACACTTTTACTACGCTTTTTGGTACACTTTTACTACACTTTTTGGTACACTTTTTGGTACACTTTAGTACACTTTTGGTGCACTTTTACTACACTTTTACTACACTTTTTGGTACACTTTTGGTACACTTTGGGTACACTTTTGGTACACTTTTACTACACTTTTACTACACTTTTACTACGCTTTTTGGTACACTTTTGGTACACTTTTACTACACTTTTACTACACTTTTTGGTACACTGTGGTACACTTTTGGTACACTTTTACTACACTTTTTGATACACTTTTGGTACACTTTGGGTACACTTTTGGTGCACTTTTACTACACTTTTACTACACTTTTTGGTACACTTTGGGTACACTTTTGGTGCACTTTTACTACACTTTTACTACACTTTTTGGTACACTTTTAGTACACTTTTGGTGCACTTTTACTACACTTTTACTACACTTTTTGGTACACTTTTAGTACACTTTTGGTGCACTTTTACTACACTTTTTGGTACACTTTGGGTACACTTTTGGTACACTTTTACTACACTTTTACTACACTTTTTGGTACACTGTGGTACACTTTTGGTACACTTTTACTACACTTTTTGATACACTTTGGTACACTTTTTTAGTACACTTTTGATACACTTTGACTACACTTTGTGATACATTTTTTGATACACTTTTGGTACACTTTGACTACACTTTTTCACTACACTTTGGCCACACTTTGAATACACTTTTTGATACACTTTTTGGTACACTTTTTCACTACACTTTGATTACACTTTTACTACACTTTTTGATACACTTTTGATATACTTTGACTATACTTTTTAGTACACTTTTTGATATACTTTTTGATACACTTTGACCACACTTTTGGTACACTTTTACTATACTGTTTGATGCATATTTACTACATATTTACTACTCTTTTTGATACACTTTTACTACACTTTCATCATTTTAAAAAGTGTAGTCAAGGTGTAGTAAAGTGTACCAAAAGTGTACAAAGTGTACTAAAAGCAGAGTCAAGTATAGCAAAAGTATAGTAAAAAGTATGGTCAAGATGTAATAAAGTGTACCAAAAGTGTAGTCAAAGAAGTGTAGTCAAAATGTAGTCAAAGTATAATAAAGTGTATCCCAAACATGTTCCTAAAAGTGTACTAAAAGTGTAGTAAAAAGTATAGTCAAGATGTAGTAAAGTGTACCAAAAGTGTACACAAAAGTATAGTCAAAGTATATCAAAAAGGTACTCAAAGTGTAGTAAAGTGTAGTAAAATATATCAAAAGTGTACCTAAAAGTGTACTAAAAGTGTAGCAAAAAGTATAGTAAAAAGTGTAGTCAAGATGTACCAAGGTGTACCAAAAGTGTACATAAAAGTGTAGTCAAAGTGTATCAAAAAGTGTAGTCAAAGTGTAGTAAAGTGTAATAAAGTGTATTAAAGATGTATCTAAAAGTGTACTAAAAGTGTAGTAAGTAGTGTAATCAAGATGTAGTAAAGTGTATCAAAAGTGTACACAAAAGTATAGTCAAAGTATACCAAAAAGGGTAGTTAAAGTGTAGTAAAGTGTAGTAAAATGTATTAAAAGTGTATCTGAAAGTGCACTAAAAGTGTAGCAAAAAGTACAGTGAAAAGTGTGGTCAAGATGTAGCAAAGTGTACCAAAAAGTGTAGTCAAAGTGTAGTCAAAATGTAATCAAGTGTACCTAAAAGTGTACTAAAAGAGTGTATACAAAAGTGAAGTAAAAGTGTAGCCAAAAGTGTAGTTAAAGTGTAGTGAAGTGTATCAAAAGTCAGGTAAGGCTTAGTGTTATTGTGTTAGTAATGTACAAAGTGTAGTCAAAGTGTTAACAAAAGTCAGGCAAGGTTTGGTGTTATTGCATTTACATAGTAGTGTTCAAAGTGTAGTCAAAGTATATCAAAAGTTAGGTAAGGTTTAGTGTTATTGTGTTTAGTAGTGTCCAAAGTGTAGTCAAAGTGTACCAAATGTTAGGTAAGGTTTAGTGTTATTGTATTTAGTAGTGTTCAAGGTGTAGTCAAAGTATACCAAAAGTTAGGTAAGCATGAGGTTTAGTGTTATTGCATTTAGTAGTAGTATTCAAGTATAGTCAAAGTGTACCAAAAGTTAGGTAAGGTTTAGTGTTATTGCGTTTAGTAGTATTCAAAGTGTAGTCAAAGTGTATCAAACTTTAGGTAAGGTTTAGTGTTATTGCGTTTAGTAGTATTCAAAGTGTACCAAATGTTAGGTAAGGTTTAGTGTTATTGCGTTTAGTAGTATTCAAAGTGTAGTCAAAGTGTACCAAAAGTTAGGTAAGGTTTAGTGTTATTGCGTTTAGTAGTATTCAAAGTGTAGTCAAAGTGTACCAAATGTTAGGTAAGGTTTAGTGTTATTGCGTTTAGTAGTATTCAAAGTGTAGTCAAAGTGTACCAAAAGTTAGGTAAGGTTTAGTGTTATTGCGTTTAGTAGTATTCAAAGTGTAGTCAAAGTGTACCAAATGTTAGGTAAGGTTTAGTGTTATTGCGTTTAGTAGTATTCAAAGTGTAGTTAAAGTGTACCAAATGTTAGGTAAGGTTTAGTGTTATTGCGTTTAGTAGTATTCAAAGTGTAGTCAAAGTGTACCAAATGTTAGGTAAGGTTTAGTGTTATTGTGTTTAGTAGTATTCAAAGTGTAGTCAAAGTGTACCAAATGTTAGGTAAGGTTTAGTGTTATTGCGTTTAGTAATATACAAAGTGTACTCAAAGTGTACTATCAGTTAGGTAAGGTTTGGTGTTATTGCGTTTAGTAATTCACACACCATACACTATGAATCCTATGATTAACTATGATAGATCTGTGGTACCCTATGAATACTATGATACTATGATCACTATGACTCACTATGACTTTACTATGAGTTCACTATGATATGCTATGACACTATGATCACTATGGCGAAAACCTGTATTTGCTGATGTTTGTTTCTGAGCCCCCCTTCCACGCGATCAGCACACGTTTGGTCCCGGCGTCGTCGAGTAATGACACGTCGAAGCCAAGCTGAGCGAGACTCGCTGTAGAGAGACCGACTAAGATACGCAAAAATATTTCTGGATCATTGTGGATGTCGATGGATTGCATTTCGAGAGTGCCGCCTCTGTCAAAGAATATCAGGCTGGCCTCAGGCCCCAGGATCCAAAGGGAAGGAGCGGCATGTCTGCCATCTTGAGCATAGAGAAGAACACTAGTTTTGCCTGCGATTTCAGTGAAAGAGGTCCTCAACGTTTTGTGAGTGTTCTTGTTCTTCAACTCTCCGAAGACCAGAACGTCCCTCCAATCTTCCTCAGCCCCGTCCGAACTGAGGACCAAATCTGGTTTTCGTTGCATGAAGGATCCTGCGAAGAATTTTTTGGCCCCTCGTGCATGCCATCTCCTACGAGAAAGAAGATCAAAAATTAGTCTTACGACGTACAAGAAACTCACCTCCTCGTCTTTTGTCCACTGATTCTCTCGACCGCGACCAAGACTTTGTTGAGGAATATTGCCACATTTTCTTCCACGTCCTTCCCTTTGGTCTTTGGGAAGCCAGTCCAACGTTCCTCGCCGTCTTTGGTCACCCCATACACCTTTTGACCTCGTAATTCGTCCAAGACATGAGAGACCATCGTCTGACCGTTTCCGAACAGCGTAGAGTCCAGGAAAAGCTCCTCAAGGAATCCCCGAGTCTCGGACTTGCTGAGGCGCCAATGGAAGTCCGTAGTGTCGTTTTCAACCAAACGATCCATGGTGGGACAAAATCCGTCTGTCTTTCGTCTGTATGCTAACGGAATACAAGAAAGCTATGGAAAAAGTGAGACGAACGGTAACTAGACGAACTCAGTGAGCACTGGCCTGTGCGTTGTTCCGCGGTGTTGCATGTACGCGTACAGGCCGTCGGGGCTGTAAACATGTCCGACGTTTGAGTTGAACCGATTTAGGGAACTGGAACCCACCTCTGGACTAGATGTGCTTTTCCGCTGTAGTTCTGCCGCCATTCAAACGAGAGGGGACAACGTCGGGTTACAAGTAGTAGACTATTAATTTCCCCCCTGCCCAAGGCTGCGAGGATCAAACTCCGGCCGCATGGTCAAATCGATCGAGTTCATTGAATGGAAATGATGATTATGTACAGATCAACACGACAACGCATAGTAAAGTTCTTTTGACCAGTACTTATTCAGCCAGAATTCTGATGACAGCTCATAGCAACTCTGATGAGTTAGACGACTGTGGGCAGCCTCCCCAAAATGGGGGATGAGATGAACAGGGGACCGAATCAGCGTGACAGGGATTACATCCCCTATGCGGCTGCCATTCGACCTAACCGCACGATGGAGCAAATGCATGCCAGTGCCGGGATGTGTGTCTTGTCCGCGTTGAGGGACTACATCAAGCCGCTGTATGTATGCAAGGAATTGGTCAGTGCCAAGAAGACGGAAGATCATCCGTAATTGGACGACTGAGTGATCTACGCGCAATATAGAGAGATGGTTTGAGGTGGGCTTATGAAAACTCACTGGTCAGACCCTCCTTCGGCCAAGTACTTTCCGGCGTCGCATTGACGATGACTGCATCATACAAGCCAAACAAGTTGTCGACAGAGGGGGGGATTGCTCGTAGCGTCTGTGGTGCGTCTGGATTCTTGCTGTGGTAGCACATTTGCTGGATACGAAGTTTGTACCATATCTGTAAACGGTCAGACGGTAAATCACCTGCTTCGTCGTGGCCTCTGACTCCAGAAACGACGTGTGGAGACAACGTTTTTTGACGAAGAAAGTAGCCATAGAGAGCTGGTCGCAGGTCGGGGATATTGAATTTAATCGAAGCTTCGTCTATGTTTGATCGTAAAGAAGGTTTCAGTGCGATATGGAAGGCTGACGTCGTCGAAGGAAATGTTCGGTGGGGTTTGGGAGCATCTGGAATACGACCACGAGAAATAGCGTCTGCGATGTCGAAGTAATTCATCCGAGCAAAGACCGGTAGTCCAAGATGATCATAAAGGGAGTCTTCTACGTCTGGTTCATGTTCGTTATCCCGATCGAAAACTCTGTCTTCATCCTCCCCAAGTCCCGTGAACGTATTCCTTTCCAAGTAGGTAGCCATATCGAAGCGTAGACACTTCTCGGATCTGTCGAGGTGGCGGGCGATCTGACTGTAATAGTCTTGATTATTACCAGCTCGAGCAGGGTTTTTTATCTCTTGGATGTGCGCATGCTCAGTCGGGTCCGCGGACCATTGCATGACCGGACCAGACCAACGGATGTCCGGAACCACGCCCTGGAGAAGTTCCAGTTTCGGAATCTCCCAGTTATCCTTTCGGCCACCAGCACGTACGATAGCGTCTTTGTGATCGTGAAAATCTTGGAGGGCCTTTGAGACCTCGATAAGAGTGTCGTCGGTGAAACTTGATGCTTGTGCGAGGTATTGGAAATCCATGAGTGCGCGGATAGCCTTCAAAAATTGACTTGGAACTGAACCCGCAATGACACCTACTAGATAACGCTGTACAGACCGATGATCACGCCCAGTGACCTGTTTGAGCTTTGAAATCCCATCTTCGAAGGAGCGGTAACCAACGGTCGTTTGAATCAATGAAAAGCGAAAATCGATTTCCTCGGCCCCTACCACTACAATGCACCATTGAGCATCGTGGTCCCAGCAGAATCGATGAAAATGATGGAGCGGTTCCGGATGAAGAAAGAGAATCGGTTCTGAAAGAAGCCAGTCTCTCCAGAACGGAGTTAGCACGCCGTTCAGTCCCAGCTCTTTGATCGCCTTCAAAAAGGCCTTGTAATCAGGTGGATCCTGTTTGGCGCGTACGACCTGGATAGCAGCAAGGGTTGCCGAGGCAGTCCGGGGAGGATGTCGAACGGGATCTCCAAAGTCCTTCGACTTAGCCGTAGTGACCGGTGACATTTTCGAGCCTGTCCCAGCGAGCAGGCCTTGCTCAGGAGTGTCCGCGATCCACCCCACAAGCGGGGTGTAACAATACCGTAAGTTTCCTATGGGATCATTCATCATGATCCCTACTGAAGCCGCAATCTTCAATGGCTGTAAGATCAAGTCCAGGGATTGGTGAAAAAGACGGTCTTGCAGCAAACTACGAACGCGACTATTCTTGTGAATGAATTTCGGGATTGGGAGAAGGGCGAGAAGCAAGTATCCATGGAGAGATGTTTTACTTCGGATGTTAGGGTCGATATTTGCGAGACTTATGAGTACCGGGTGTGCCATTCGGTTTCCGGTCATGACCGATATGTTCGTCTTATCGGAGGAAAGTATGACACCCAAAAGTGTACTCCCGACGGGAAGTTGGCGCTATACCAGCAATCAATATCAAGCGCCCTCTGTCCAGAAAAATCCTACCTGGGTATCCCATGCTTGCTCACCGCTCATCCAATCACTGTAGACACGGCAAATCTTGGCAGCAGACGTCCAAACTTTACGGGGCACAAAATCAATATGAGGTCCCAACAGCGGATGAGTTAGAAGTGCTTGGATGCACTCAAGCGGCTGACGGTAGAATAACCGTACAGTATTTTTCGTCCGACCCTCAGGCTTTATGGTCTCGCAAAGCCAGGTAGGCCCCGCAGGTAAAGTTTCCGCACGGCTACGCAATTGTCTTCCTGTCCGAAAAGAGAGGGGTATGTGTTGGAGCTGGTGTAGCGTTAGAAATGTATTGCCAATGTGATGCAGATCACGTACAATACTCAGCGAGAGCAAGGAATCAATGGCAGAGAGGCTCAAGCGTGAACGAAGAAGCCATGACGCAAACTCCCATTCTTCCTGGGATGCAAAAGGGTAATATAAATTTTCTCGACGCTCGGCGGCATGGTGATCCTCTCTAAAGCTGTCCATGAACGACTTCCCGCCGGGGAAAGCCTCACTACACCCTTCGTATGCTTCCACAAACGGCTCCAGTGAATCCTGGTGTATTTGTCCTTCTTCGCTCGTGTCCATTGCACCAAACGCTTGGGGTGAGTCTTGACGTGTTGCCCTCTCGTCCCCCACTTCCGCCACGTCATCTAGATCCATGGAGTCCACTCGCTGGTCGTCGTGAAGGGAGTACGGTTCGTCAAGAACCTCAGGCTCAAGATCGTCAAAACTGTGGGATTGAGTGGGGAACCGGTCCACCAACAGGCGAGACGTCGAGGCACCGTTAGCAGATGCAAGTTGATAGCGGTCTGAATAATCTTGATGAAGGCTGCGGGTAGACCCACACGAGCTCAAGGGCTGATTCATATGCTGCAGAACGTTAGTTTCTGAGCTAAATTTTTTGCCACACCGAGGGCAGCTGATCCTCTTGGGCTTTCCGCGGTTGGCTTTGGCCCTCGGCATTGGTTTCAATGAGCGGATGCGAGGCAATAAAAGGTTACAACGTTGAGTCCTCAGAGACGTGCCTGACAGAGTTACTATTACACATGTACATACCTGTCGCGTAACTGGTGTGCTTTCTCACTCCGCACGAACTCATATCATCATCTACTCGATGTCCCCCCAAACCACCATGCCGGCCCAACAGCCCAATCGTTTCTCTCTGGCGCCTGAGCATGGATCAGACGCTATTTTTCATCTCTCCCCGCTCGGATCATGTCTTAATCTGCATACCATCGCCCCTTTTGATTATTCGGTTCCCCTGCATCGTTCTTGTTCTTGTTCCTGTTTCAGTGGTTGTGAGTCGAGCCAAAATGACTCCGATGATTTGCGAGAAAGCCCTCGCCAATCTCACTCACATGTGAGCCACTTTGTGGCACTTATCGCTTCGAGTTTCTCTGAAACTTACCACTAATTACATTCAACAGTCGGATATCGCTGTCCCTATCCCCGAAAACAGCACTGAAGCATACTTACTCTTGGAGGCTGCTCGTGCCGATCACCAAGCCTGAGTGCAGCTGACTCGCAGAGATCTCGCACACCAAATCGTTCATCAAAATACCCTCGTACTTCAATACAACCGCTCACTCTTGGAAAAAACTGAATGCGACTTGCGTGCGGCTGATCGTCTTGTCGGCCATGTTCATTTCGTAATTCGACAGAGTGGCGTACCAGTCGCACTCGAGTATGCGATGCGGGAAAACTACTTTGCGTGTGGTACGTTCCCCATTTGTTAGACGATGTAATACCATATGCTAAAGTAAACTTTCGTTGTAACAGACTCATCCGTACCTCCAACAATCACAAATCATCCTGATACTAACTCCATCATGAACTCGCCTACTCCATTTCTACTTGATGTAAAATTAGACTAGTGAAATGGACAAATAATGCTCGTATTGTCGGGACTTTGTAACAATGTAAGTATACGCTACGAAGCACGTGATCGACGCAGACGTGTACGGTCAAGTCATCGCCTTCCTCGCACATTCACTCATTCCGAGTCCACTGGATAGCTCATTGTCTGAGATCGTGTTCCACCAGTAATGCATACTTTCATATCCAGAACTGGCGTTTGGAATGCTTACTTCTAGGATCCCTCGATTCGCCATTGTATCTTTAGTCATCACGGTATTCGGTGCCCGAGTCAGTGTCCGGTGTTTCTCTTCCAAACTCGGAAGCGGGATGATTGCAAATCTTTCATCTTCCACTGTACATGCTCTCTATTATGTTATCTTAGCTATATTCTGCACTCACTGTGTTCGAAACATAGAATGCTTATTTCCAAGCTGATTTGTACCCCACAACCGGCGTTGACACAACCGCTGTCGAAACCACAACGTTCACTCAGGCACCAGAGCATTGTGAACCCGCTGGCAGGACGATGAGTTGATCCACTGTATGTTCTCTTCTATTGACTCACATCGTTCTGTTCCCATTCCCGGCCTCGCAGCCTCTCGCGGTAATTCAACCCTTCCGCAATGCTAACGTTTTGCTGACTTGCGCAAGCTCCTACGATGTCTATATAACACGTTTATATTGCGTCATTTGTCAAGTGCCCCGCGTTTCGACGTACCCACCATCCGTCTGTCCTTCACTTTGTCATTCACGTGTACGCTTCTAGCTGGTTCTACTTTCTTGTTCACTTGGTTTCTGAAACTGTTTTCTCTGTTAGGTCAGTGATGAAGTAGGTTAACTGAGATAGCTCAGTCGCTGGTAGACAGGCAAAGAAGTTCTTTGTCGACAATATCAGACAGTCATGGCGATCATAGTGTGCGTAGAGACGAGCACACTGACATGGTGAGTCTCCCGAGTCCACCAGTAATGCAAACGCTTAAGGTTTTTATCAGGGGATCGGTTAGTACCCAAACGGTCGCCCATGCCATGTGTAGCAAGATTCGGAGATGCTTAGTGTGGAGAGGGCGAATGCCCACAACTTGAAGTGACTAGACCGAGTCAGTTAATATGTTGCATCATGATTGTTGTGATACTACATTGCTACCGTGACTCGGACGGTATCTTACAGTACTATAGTACAAATTGACAGGCTTGTGCCACGATGACCTAAAATTGCCTAGGAGTGATAGCTAGTGGCAGTTGATGACAACTGGTGACAGCCGGTGACAGCTGGTGACATAGCCGAAACTCTGTCGACTCGGCTAACCAAAAAGGTTGGTTTGCTGATGTATGTTTGGAAACACGCTGACAACAAACTCAAGCAGTGTCATAGACAAACTTTATGCTCCTGCTTACCGTCCTTTTGTCACCTGAACTCTCTGCATTTGCCTCGAAACCGAGATTCTCTGGACCAGACTTGTCCTCGACCCTCTCGTGGGTGTTGTCGCTGTCATTGCCATTGTCATTGTCTCCCCCGTTGTCTTCCCCATCACCACCTTCAGAGTCATGCTCACCAGCCAAATCCGGGTTGTCATCATTCGTGCCGCCACGGAAGTGTTGTTCATTCCATTTAGACAGGTGGTTAAGTTGACTCGGACGCTGTCCATGATATCGTGCGCATGCTTTCTCAAGGATCTTCTTGCCATTAGCGAGAGTGTTTGGACGTGAGGGTGACGGTGGCTAGCGAGTATTAGAATAAATGTTTGGATGAATAACAATACTCACACGCTGACTCCCCGCCCTCCCGTTAAAAATCTGCGAGGCAGTCTGTTCAACGTGACACTGCGAGTTTCGTTAGGTGTGGAGTGGCAAGATAAAAGTGTGATAAAAAAATTACACACCACCTTTGGCCTTCGATGCGGACTTTCAGGAGCCATTGGGTTGCAAAGTTCTTCACCAGCTATAGCAAACACGTCGGCTTTCTCGCGCCGCTGAGTGCTGGAAACTGCTGTGCCAACTTTTCTGAGCTGCTCCATGGCACCTCCAGTGCCCTGTGTGGTTCGACCGCTTCGACGAGCAGGGCTCCCTGGTCGTGACTTCTTGGGCGCAATAGGAGCCCTGTCTCCTTCAGACGTTTGACGTTTCTGTGATCTCGCAGCCATAGTCGACGGTGAGAGCTGTGTAGAAGTGAATTTCGAAATTTATACAACATTAGCAAGTAGAGTACGTCAGAATCGGTGTCATAATGTACTTTGTATGTAGGGAGAGGGCTCATTTATACATAAAGGGAAGTTTGCATAAATCACAGCGTATCATAGCGAGTCAAAAGCCACATTCCCGTCGATCTCCGAATACGCCTCCCTGACGCCTGCACGCACATCTCTCGCTGCATAATCCCTAACACTCTTTGCAACTTGGGGTTAAACGACGGCCAACATGCAAGCTGGATCAACTCACGTTTCTGCAGAAATGAGAGCCAGACGTATTTGGTGGTGTGTAGTAGACAAAGGGCCCTAGCCATGAGCAGTGCTGAGATATGGATCCAGTACTTGACTCGGCCGACGTGCACGCCAACGTCAGGAATGACTTTGCAGTGTGTATTGCGGGTGGCTTGGAACTCGTAGAAGTCGTCCTTCAAGCCATTCGACTTGAAGCAACGAGCGCAGATGTAAGACGTTTACATCTGTCATCTCTTCGTCCAGGTTGGCGTACACGACACCTTTACCAGTGTCAGCCAAGGTGAGATACATGGCATCAGCTGTAAACTATTCAAGCGGTTTTTATCTGCCTCAACAGTAAGATCAAATTAGGATGTTTGCGATGCAAGACACACCTTGCGGACCGGTGA
>JBBPUM010000377.1:0-16055 GCA_038094695.1 Chiua aff. virens | reverse complement strand
GGAATCAATCACGCGTGCGTTCTTGAACGTTACTGTGCCAGTGAGCAGCCTTGCTAAGATAAAAGTGAAAGTGTCGAGAACATCTGAAATAGGATGACCGGGGGCAGAATCGATCATTTAACACGTCCATTGTGTCGACCACCCTTGACACTAGTGTTACACAGCCATCTTTAGTGCCGACCTACCGGTTGCGGAATCAACCGGATTTAAGTTCATTCCGCAACTGATACATCGGGCGCTGTGCCCTAGAGCGAATTTCAGGGGCTTAGCTCCAGTGGATGAAGCGGGAGAGGAAGCGATGCGAATAGTTTGGAGGTTAAGCAGGATTTATATTCGGTCAGATAGCAACGTAGTCGACTAGGCGGCTGAGACTGAAGAAAATCAAGCCGAGATGCGGTATGAATTCATCGAAACAGAGCACTAACACTGCAGGAGGCAGGAGGCAGTCAGGCTGAGGGGCGTTGTGTGTTGCTACACTGGTACTAGTACTCAAGCTGGCAGAACTACCGGTGATAGTGTTTCACTAGAGGCACACTGATGCTGATCCGAGTCGGAATTACAAGTGTCCCGACTCGGACTCAAAGCGTGAAGGTTGCTTCTTCCGAGTCCTTTCGTCACCACGTGCCACTTACGCGAGTCCACCTGGCGAAACTAACCTTGTGGAACGGCCGGTCCACACTTAATATTTAGCCTGACGACGCGTCCGCTCGAGTGACGTGAGAAAACGTAGTAGTCGGCCTAGAGCCGCTCCAAAATATTACCCTGGATTTACCCATGACTTTCAACCAATTTGTACCAACTTGCTTTCCATCCGGCGAGAATGCAACTTCCCAATACTTTTCCATGCCGGGGGCCTCTCGATAATGGTGGTTCAGTGAAATTTTAGCCGGTTCTCTAAACATACACAATATTTGATTAGAACTTTCTTCGATGTGAACTTCACCTACGTACGGGTCTTCATTCAAATGGGGTCAAATCTAGAGGTTATGTTCCATAGTAATCGACTTACCATCATCCTCGCCCATTGACCAGGCCTCAGTGTGATCGACGAGTGTCTCCCCGATAAAGTCTGAATCTGGATCATAGGACCATTGACGTAACATTGAATTCTTATAGACTTTCTGCCATTAGGGCCCTTTTTTCTCTTGAGACAGCGAGGTTTTGCTTCCTGGCGCAGAATCAACAAAGCCTGCTTCTGCACCCTCGAATAGAGTGAACAGGAGCTCTCTATCTTACACTATAGGGTGCTGACTGCTACGCTTAAAGTGCAAAAATATTTTATGGCCCTTGTATGGTCATCCAAGTTATATATAATTTGTTTAAAATAAACAAAATAACAATAAACTACAGGTAGGTTGGGCCAACCATTAGTTTACCAATGGCCAGTGAGCTCATTGCCTATGGGTATACATGAGGTTTATAAAACTTTAGAAAGATTTTGTATGCTGTATCTGGGTCAGGGGAAGTCACACATCACAATTAGTATACTACTTTAGTATGATTTTAGTGCATCACTCCTCTTTTGACTTAGTTCAGTCATGGTGCCATGAGGTGGTATGGGGCCACTGTGAGTGTTTCTCAATGTCTTTTATTTAGCAAACTTGTCTGTATTTGCTATTCAAGTTGGAGTGTGAACTACTGGATGTAGTAGACAATACTCCATGCTGCCTTGAGTATGAGAAGTTGACAACAACTATCAAGGTCTTGATCTCATGTAGAAGGACATGTGAATTGGGAGATGCAGGATGAGGAATACTTCAAGTTCTCATGACCTAGCAAGACTGGGCTGAGCTCAGGAGACCATCTAAAGCCTTACAAAATTTGGACACTTTTGCAAGTTGGAATTGCACTTGTTTAAAACTTTTGGATGTTGTGAAATGATCATGTGCTGGAAGAGATCTTGTATCCTTTTCCACTGGCACATATCAAATATCATGCCAGTAGGAGGTGAGAAGTGGTCAGGCAAACTTAGTGACTCACCTTGTAGTAGACCACTGGCATGGTAGTGGGGGCACACCATACCCCCAGAATACAGGTGGGGTATCAACAGGGTAGGGGTATCAATTTTTATACCCTGATACCCTCCATACCCCCATTCTGGGGGTACTGCTTGTACTCATGGGTATCCTGCATGTTACATTACTGCCTTTATAACTGTTACAATCACAGCAAACCCTATGGTCAATTACTGAAGTCCCTAGCTAGTCACTACTAGGTGTGACTGACAAGGTGTGACTGACATACCCACTACAGTGACTGACAACTACAATCACTAACAACACAACCATATGCCATTAACCATTGGTACTGTCTCACTAATACTATCCTAATCACTCTATTTTATAGCTATTTTCCCATATTTTCCCATTGCCATTTAGGCTTGCTACAAGCCTAATACTTTGTTCGCATAATTAGCCCCTATTTGACTTCATCCATGCGAACCAGACTATTCTACACTGGCCCAGGCCTGGCTATGGTCCAGACCCATTAACCCTTGACCAGTCTAGACTATACAAACCCTCAAACCACTCTAGACTCATGTATGTCATTCCATTCCACACATGTTTGCCTCATGCCTACCCTACACATGTTCTCCTCATGTTTACCTTCCCCCATGCCTTGGCCAGACTCCCTATGATGTAGATACATTCTATGGCTATACAGCCTGGATTCCTAAACCCTCAGCCCATCCAGAACCCTTGTCCCATAGCATAGCATATCTGTAGATTTACCATACACCTGTACAAACAGTAGAATAGTATATAAGGGACCCTCCCAGCTCCCAGAAGGACCCAGTCTTGTCCTCTCTGGAGTTTTCCCAAACCTCTAGTGCCCTTGACTCACTTTCTACTGTCCTTCAGCAAATAACTTAAGCCTGTTAAGGTTTGGTTGTTTCACTTATCCCATAAGAAACAGAAGGGACAAGGAATCAACAGGAAATGTACATATCTTACTTTAGCACCTCTCCAATTCTCACCAAAGCTACAACTCTGCCACTAGCAGGCCTGCAATGAGGATATTCCAGGCCTCATGACTAGTGACTCCAAGTTGGAGGATGAATCTGATGAGGGTGATAGGACCCTTCATCATTGTCCAGGCATCTACTATAAGGACCCAATCTCATCAGCCAATGATACTTCCTACAAACTTCAAGATGTGATTGAGTCTTATGTCCAAGTCCATTAGCAGAAGGGTCACCTATCAGCTCTATGTGTCACAATGGAGGCCTATGTCTTGATTAAGAGGAATTCTCAGAGGCTTGTAGCAGTGAAAAACACACAGAGTCATGGTTGGCCAATCACATCTGTGAAGTTTAGGGAAATCCCCTAGCAAATCATCCAGCTATTCCCACAACTACAACTCCTTGTGGCTGATGCAGAGAAGTGAGAGGAACTCTCATGCATCTGGGGAAATTTTGAAGCAGATCTAGAGATCACTGGTCTGACACTCAGGTGGTTTGCAGTGACAGACTCTTTGAGGATCCCATGTAATAGTGACATCATAAAGAATGCTCAGGTGGGGTAGTAAGTCATGAGTCTGGCTCAACACTTGAATCCAATTTAGCTATGGTACCAAAGGCAAAGTGGTTATCATGTGACACTTTATAGTCTGTTTCCAAGGGCCAGGACTCCCAGCAATGGGTTCAAACCACTTTCACATAATCAATTTTTTGAATATTTTCTCATTCCTCATGTTGCTTGCACACTAATTAGTCAGGATCTTGAAATTATGCAATGGAATACATATAACTGCATGGTAGCAAGCAGTGATGTAGGGGAGTTGCAGTATCCAGAGGTTGAGGCAGATGAGGAGCTAGATGACATTTTTCAAGGCAATCAGATGCTCTTCAGGTATCTTGGAGGGAAATTGACTAGCAGCATTGATAAGCCTGCAGATAACCCTCAATCTAACCCAACACAAGCAGATATTGAGAATGCTGCAAACCAACTTGAACTCCTCCACCTTAAGCATAGTTCTGGTCCAGAACAGGTATGTCTCATCTACCTGGCAATCTATCATGGCCATCATCTTAGAAAAATATAGGCCAGTGCTAGCTGTCCACTACCAAGAGTTATTCAACATACTCACAAGGAACCAAAACCTGATGTAGAAGTTGTTTCCAACAACAATGGGCAAGCAGAAGATAGTAGCATCAGTAGTGGCAATATAGTCCAGCCTTCCTGATTGTCTTCACCATGGTACCCACTAATAATCATTTGATTATACTAGGTAGAGGACACCACCAAGGTGAAGAATGAACCCCAAAAGCACAAGGGAAGAGCAGGGAACAAAAAGGGAAAAGTCTGTTGCAGAATCCAAGGAACTCAAGCATCAAAACTTGGTACCTTATCAGGTTTTCTTTCAGGAGTTGCATTGAGCCTGATGCTCTGTTCAAGTTTCTTGCTCCTACATCTGTCACAATCCCATGGAACACCCTCCCAATAGCCTGTTCTTGTAAGGTTGTGTACTTGTGTATCATATAGTACCATACCATGATAAACTGTGTTTTCTTGCTCATCATAAAACTATTCCTAGAATGAGGTGGCCAACCAAGATTAGCACACAGATGTTCCTGCCATTGTGACACAAATATTAAGATGCATGGATCCTGTTTTACAATGTAAATGACACTCTTTTTTAGTAGCAAAAAAAGTTGAACAGCATCTAGCCATGATGTTGAATATAAGTCCATAGTGTTTGATTACCACTGTCCCTGACTACTAACTTATAGTGGTTTCAGACACTGATTACAGCTGACTTTACTTCCCTCAGTGATTATGCAAACATGCAACTTCCTTTGCACATTTGACAGGCTTGGTACTTGCAAGCTTTGTTCATGGCTTTTACTTCAGTTCAGGTAGCATAATGGAGGGACAGGAATGATTTTGAATTGCCCACTATGTAGTATTCATCCCAAAGCAGATACACTGTACCTGACACCAAGTACTAGAAAATGGGGAAAATAGGGAAGTAATGCAGTTGTAACAGACACTCTTGATAGCACACAGATAGTAACAATAAATTGACCTGAGCCCCCCTTCAATGATTATAGAGAAATATATAGGCCAACAAAAATGAGTGTCATCCCTGGGTCATGATCATCATAGCAAGGTCATAAAGTTCATCAAAGAAAGGAAAGTAAGATAGATCAAATTAACCATGCCGGCCTGGGCGACATTCATAAGCACGAGCTCTCTGGACCAGGCGACCGACGAAGAGTCATGCTTTCACTCTGTCCACGCGGTCTGACATTTGCTGACATCTCTATGGGGGGTCTTGATGACCGCTTTGACCGCCACAAGGAGTCATCTTGCGAACGAGAGAAAAAGTCGTCGTCACTTTCGTATGGAGACGTCCCCGAATTGATCTGTGCGGTCCCACCCATCCACGAAGTCAGGAAGACGAAGAAACGAACGCCACATGTGGACTGACCCATTGCTTGAGTACATCCGCCACTCGAGAAGCTTCTTCGGCACCAAACGACACGTCCGTTCCCTTTTCAGCATGGAGCCTCATCAACTCGCTCAATGACCTCCCCTCTTTCCCTCGACAACGACTTCGCCCTGGTGTCTCTTCCACGCCATCTCCGGGGAAAATGACCGAGTTCCGTGGCGTTGCGTTCGTCTGCTTGCAGATGTTCCGGGAGTCGATCTCGCCTTCTGAACGATCCCAGTCTTCTGAGCTGAGCGAAAGAGAGGATCGAGTGAAGCTCTCTTTGCAAGACATGGATAATGTCGCGGGTGATGAGGGCGCAAACGTTGAAGGGCGGATGGGGACAGAGTAAGGACTTTGGGAAAGACGTGGGTTGGGAAAAAGCACTAGACCCGGACGGGAAACCCCCTGACATTTAATTGAATGATCGAATGATTCCGCTTGTTCGGCGGATCCGGAACTTTGGGTGCAGGAAATGGAAATCTTTGGAACTCAAGCTTTGCCCCTCTCTGATTTTTAATTTTTGCTGGTTCATTGAAGATCTACTCAACAACTGGAGCAAAGACGAGACTTCTTCTTGGCCACCGGGCACTGGCCCGATCAGACCGATCAGTGACGGATCAATGCGACGTAATGTAGCTTCCTCTTCAGTTACAAAAGTAACTTTGCAAGGCACACCTTCACTCCAAAATCCATACTTCAAGTAGAGAACCAGGAATGAAGCATTTCCCGTAATCCGCAAGACCACAGGTAAAACTACAAAGTGGCAGTAGGGTAGAACGAGTGTCAATCGAACTCAACTAAGTATATGAAGCAATAGATCGAATAGATCAGTCCGACGTCCGTTTACACGGTATCATAGAAACCCTCCCTCAGCATCATTTTACAAAAGGTATGCCATTGCTCCCAACAGGGTAGCAACAAGAGCGAGCCCGTGAACTGTGGTTCCAGTAAGTGCACCACTTGTTGATCCAGAGCTCGTACCGGTTGACTTGCTGCCTGAAGCGGACTGAGTACCCGAAGCAGAGCTTGAGGTGCTGCTGGCAGACGGAGGTGCCGCAGAAGTAAGGGACTGGACAGTCGACCAGGCAGCCGCTGCATTCACAGATGTGTTACCCTCTTGGTAGGGAAGGAAAGAAACTGTGCCGTTGCTGGAGAGTTGAATAAGCGAGTTGGTACTGGCAAAGTAAGTCGCCTTGGGGTCCTTGATCGTTGGGCCAGTAAGTTGTTGGGTAGTATTGGTCTAGCAATCTTTGAGGGACGAAACACAATAACATCCGAGAGTCGCCCTACCTCAACGTTAATGACGTAAACCGCGGACGAATCTGAAGGGATGAAAGCAAACTCCTGTTGGACCTAGAGCGATACGTCAGTGAAACCAAAACGCTCGGACTCGACGACCTACTCCGCTATCCTGGAAAAACGATGTCGCCTGACCATACGTAGCAGGGAAGGAACCACCGCTGGCAAGGGGATACGCCTGTGATTGAGGCTGGAAGTACGAGTCTGAACAGTCATGATTCGCATAAAGTTGAGCAACAGGGGGATCAAGATAACCATAGCACATACAATGAATGACAAAGATGTCCGCAGATCCGGCAGCAACACCAGGGACGTCAAGGAAATGAATGTGGTTCTGAGCTAGGGCCATCACGGGTTGGTAGCCAGACGGGTATGGAGACTGTTCATCGTTGACCCATGCTATAGGTGTGCTGTTAGCGGCCTTGAGAAGACCCATGTTCAGCGAGAACAAATTTCCGTGGGAGAGTGCATCTAGCATCGCCCTCCGTCAGCTTCAGGCGAGCACGAGGTTGGAACGAGGAGCGTACAAAAGACGTTGGTGTCGTGATCCAAAATGGCGTCGAAAGAGGTGGTATCAAAGGACCCGAGGGTAGTGGCTTGGGTGGTCCAGGACTTGGCCATAGCATCGTAGATATAGAGAGACGACGGGTTCTTGGAGTCACCATTCAAAACGTAGAGGGCGTTGGTATACTGTACGCATTCTCAGATGAGAAAAAACAGTAAAGGCGTTTAGTACGATATACATACCTGCGAAAGGTAGCACGTAGTGTTTGCACCATCGAAAGGCCTGAAAATATGTCAATCCCTGTGCATGACAAGCAATATGCGGCCCTACGGGCGGCCACTGGCAGTGATGTCTGTCGCTTTTCCACCTAGAAAGAACGAATCACAAAAGAATCGAACGTGTCAACATGGAGGCTTACTTCCGGACCAAGTGTCTTGAGTACCAGCCAGCCAGTCTTTGCCATCAAGGCCGAATGCTAGCAAATTCCAGTTTATGTCGAACGCGACACACGGTATCGCTTTCACGGTTGCCGAGGCAGAGAGGAGTAAAAGAGAGACTATGGTGGGAGCAAGCATTATTAGTTTTGAGAAGTGGTCAAGAACAAAGTTGCGTGAGACTTCAAGTCAGCCTGCCAAAAATGTCAATGTAATGTGGAGTCGCGGACTATCTACGCGCGGAACGCCGCACTGCTCTGTATACGCCTGCGCACCTGGGCCATGACTCAAACGTATCCTCCGGGCGCCTTCTCTCTCCGATTCCTAGCCTCCTCACGGAGATTTTGCAAGGCCATCACGACAGCCAACAATCAAAGCAACGACGAAACCATCATTCTCCATAGATGCGGACCATGACGCGCGCCTCGTAGCCTGGAAATAACGACTCGGACAAGCGGCCAACCAGCAAAACCTCCTCCACAACAGTGCCACATCCGCAACCCCAGCAACCCCCCATAACAGCAACAGCCAGTTCCGGCGCCAGCGCGCAACTTGCGCGCTCCTGAAAAGGTGGAAACCCAAGGCTTATGATACACTTCGAGATTAATCACCCCCCTCCCTGGCTCCGTACTCGCATCACCCCATTAAATATAAAAGAAATGGCACTGAACAATCCTAAAAATATGATGAGCGTTGACCTCTCGCGTATGAACTCTGACCGACTTTGTTGGGGGGGTCAACAGAAACTTCGAATCTCTTCGGCTGAAACTGCGACGATCTCCTCGCTTGGGCCCAGAGGTCCAGCTCCGGAAATTGATCTTGTAGGTTGTTGGCCCTTGATTGGTGAGAAAGCTGGTTCATGGCTTGAACTCGGACAAGTCGGACCCGAATTCGCTCAAGCATAGTCAGGCTCGCGCTAATTTTATCGTTCTCATTGGCGTGACTAGGACATGCTGCAGACTTGTGCTGCAAGGTACTTAGAGTGTCATGCACTACATGTAGAGGGGAAGTGAGATCCTTCGGCGGAAATTCTAGCGGACCTTGGAATGCTAAAATCTAATACATCCTTGTGTTCCGCATCCATTCATGGACTCGCGTGATCCAATGTCACTCCTGGGGGTACACGTATGAAGACTTTTCGTGGAACGCCATCATCCTGGACGACTGTCACTCGCTTGAGAGTGTATCCATGCCTTCGGGGTATCCACCGGAAAAATACGAACCAATACAGAATACCCAACAGTCCAACGAAGAGGGCCATCACTATGTGCGACTACAGGACTTCAGTCATATCTTGATGTTGTAAGCGATCAAGTAACTCACGTAGTACGGGAGATGTTCGTATGGTTCATAACCAGTGGATGGTGGTACCATCGGGACTAGGACTAGAAATATGTTGGAGAGGAAGAAAAGGATGACGGCAAACTTGTATGCTCGGAATGGTGGATTCCAGTCATAGCTCCTAAATGCATCCGTATACAAGAGCAACAGCCCATCAGAGACAAGGAGGTTGCAACGTTGAATAACGCAGAAGGGTACAACAAGTCTAACGAAGATGACTTAGAAAAAAGAGACAAGGAAGCACGATCTAATACGAGTATACTCACAATTGACCATGAACAGATAGGCGTCCCCTGGTGGGGACAACATCTGGGGGGCACAGTCGACAAGGTTCAAGGAGGCGCCCATAGCTAATTTTATCTTGCTGTGGCCCATACTAGTAAGTACCAACCTTGATCTATTTGGATACTACGTTACAAGTCCGAGTCCGAGTCCAATAGACATAAGTTAAGTAATGGTGATGCATAATATACTATCACGAGTATGGCAAACAGAGGGATATCAAAGGAGGATTGATTGTCCCACGCATACGGTGATATTCGAGCATGGGTTGAGTCCAGCTCGGAAAGTCCTCTTTTCGCAGCGGCCGTCCCTGTAAAATTCTGCCCATGTGTGACTCGGCAAAGTTCCTACCCCTCTGCCTGATAGCAAGAAGCATCCTCACAAGGTGCAGCTGTGGACAATCAAACACATCCTCGAGTTCTGTCTCCTGATCGAATGAACCAGGTACGTGGAATTTGTTTCGCTTGATCGCCAGCATGGTACTGCCTGATGGTTCTTTTGTATATACCCCGAGGGACTGGCAGAGCCGCACATAAGATGGGTAGTCTCGAAGATACACCTGGCCGGAGAAGACATTAAGTTGGTCGAGTAGAGCCCAAGGTGGGGTCCAGTCAGACGGGACGGAAGGGATAGAATACAGCTTGAGATCGTCGCACGGTTTCATATGCATTCTCGTACGGGGCGCGTACACATGGAGGTGGACATGGTCACTAAGCCTGATATCCGGCATCAATTGATCGGCTTCAAACGGGCTGATAAGCACGAGGATGTCATTTCCATCCCATTTCCCGGAGAGAACCCAATCAACGGGACGTAAGTAATCGTCCAGTCTCCAGCTGGATGCTGATCCCCGCTCAATAGCGGCCTCATATTCGAAGTTGGTCCCGTGCTTGACATAGATCGGGTCTTCAACGACAGTCTCGCAGAAATCCGCTGTCGCTAGGATATACGGACTCCACACGAGCGAGCTACAGTTAGTGGCAGAACTATCCGTGAGAGCAGTGAAGATAGGGCGGAAAGCGGTGCTAGTGAGCTGTGACGGGATGTCACCTGTCTTCACGAAATTTCTGACATCAGGATGGAGGGAATGATTTGCGGGTGTTACTGTAAAACGCCGCTGCACTTCTATCTCACGCTCGATCTCCCGAGATATCTCCCGTTCCTGTTCTTCATCCATGCGGTCCTGAGGAAGAGTGAGAACCCCGAAATGCTCAGCACGATGACAAATATTTCTGTCCAACCCCGATTCCAAGTCTGTTAGGAAAGCGACTACCGTTGGAGACTCATGTGGCACATATAGATCACTGAGCGACTTGAGCTCTGGCTGGAGCCAAGTATTCGTTAATTTCTCTGCCGGCAATGAGCCAGCACAGAAGCGCCTCCATGCTACCTCCTGCGATTTGTGATTCATGCCTTGCTGTACCCAGTACGGTGCCCACCGCTGGATGTCACTGCAGGTTTCATGCATCGCCCAGCGCAGGATGTCAGTGGTAGTAATTCCCCGCTTTTTGGAGGGGAGTGTAGAACAGATTTGTCGATCGACTCCTGGGGGCGCAAAGAAATTCACGCTGTGACCACGGCCCAGCAGGCGCATGCGCATGCAACCTATGATCACAGTCACAAACGGTGAGATCGCTTGATAATCAATACACTGGCACGACCCGAGTCGCCCAACTTGAATTACACACCTTGAACTAATGTATCTTTTGTAACCTTGTGTCCTAGTGTAACAGCAGCTCGAAATCCGCGAGGGAATTTTATGTCCGTTCCCCTCGTGTGGGCGTGGTCAAGGTAAGCCACACATCTATCCAGGTGTTGAGTCAGCGGTGACAACCGCAGAGACTGTACGATGCCGTTTCTTGCAAGTACCATTAATTCGTTTTCCTCGCTGAAGTAGATCGCTCCCGCAGGATCGCGATTCAAGTCCAGCCATGCCTGAGCTAATTGGTGACCAGATAGATCGAGAATTTGTGCCCCAACATCTAAGAGGACCCGAATTTCGGGGAAAACGGTAATTATTTCTTGGAGAAATTCATGTGTGGTCCATCGGTTGCCACCTTCATGCTTCATCACCGTATAAGAATTGTTCTCCTGTCTAAGAAGATGAGTAAGCACTTCCGCGCTAGTTCCCCTTTGACAGAGATGATGGGGCTGGTGCTGAACGATAGAAGTAGGCAACAGATAGTGAGCATCATTCGTTCCAGAGAATCCTGAACTTCGGTTAAGTAAACAAATTCTGTACGGTGACTGGCAGAATCGGCTAGATAGAGATCACGCACCGGTTATTAGATAGTTCCTCTTCTCTGTTATATCCCAACTTGAGCCTGATATTTTCCATGGAAATTCTTTCGCGTACTTCGGAAACACAACTCTTGAAAGAAAGTAATCTATCGTTGCTTGGTTCCAAGTAAAGAATGGGACAATGTACTTGTTCCATTGTTCCAACGACCTGATATTCACCTCGTTTAGAGTCCGTAGTGAGGCTGGGATTGACTTGATATCTGCGAGCCATAGGGCGTAATCGTGCGATGGGTCGCCTTGTTCTAAAAGCATTTCAAACGCAATTCTGAGTTGATCTTCGGTGAGGCCGCCATAGTAGTGAGCCAGACATGTAAGTACGATTGTAATGTCCGGGTGTCCGAACTCTGCCCTCGCAGCTGGGACGTCTTTGGCTCGATAGGGCACGGCGAGCATAGTGCGGGTTCGATCAAGGCCATAGTCTACACGCCACCTCCGTTCTGTTAAAGCATATAGAAGAACTTTTTCCGCCAAAAGACCACGGAGGAGTAATAGTGGACCCCAGCTGGTGTTGCGTTGAGCATAGTCTTCTACCATTTTCACCGTCTGTGGTCGGATATCCTTGAGACAAATAAAATCGATGATCGCATTTCTAAACTCTTCGGGGAGATAGTGAAAACTGACATTCGGAAGTCGTCCATGCGCCACGTCATCTGCTATCAATGATACTAAGTGTTGCCCGGTCCCGTCTAGCAGAACATGAATGTAAGGAAATGATCCAGGGGGACCAAAGTCACCCTGTATGGTGGGCAGGGAGAGAGTCAAAAGTCTACAGATATGGCTGCTTGCGAGCCTGAGGATCTGCTGGGTAATAGTCCAGCGATCAGGGAAACCCTCGACATGTTGTTGGCGTCCGAGTGTATAGATCAATTGAAATCTCGGATGAAGGATTTCGTCGCTCTCGTCAAGGATATCTCGAACGTAAGAGTTCAGAAGATCGCTGATCTGCAACAGCTCCTCTCTGCAGTCGTCGATCTTAGAATAATTCGGCTCGCTCGTCCGAATCTCGGGTGATATATAGCTCGGAAGCCATCTACGCATTCGTTCTAGGACCGTTCCTACGTAGCTGTTGTCATCCAGCTGATCCCCGTTGTCAGCTTCATGCACCATCACTACAATTATCATCCTCACCAGTTTCATTGACCACTGTGCTGATTTGTTCACGCCGCCATGTTTCTGTGCCGCTGGTAGTGTCGACAAGTTCCTCTCTTTGCCTTTGAGAAGGTGGGCCTCCACACAGGTCAGTTTGAGTGATAAAACATCCTCCGGTTGCATGACGGTAATCCCTCCGTTATCCCTACATTCGGATAAAATTTCAAGTAGTTCCTGCAGTTCAATTTTCTTGTACGTTTGACGTGAGAAGGACAGGGAGTATATCCGTTTATTAACGAGTCCTCCGAGACGGTCAGCGAGAAGTTGGATCATCTGACCCTTTAATGCTGACGGTACGATGACACGAACCAGTTTCTGGCCATCTGCAAGGGCAGCTGCACAAATTGGGATAATCACCGACGTTTTTCCTTGACCTATGTTGACTTGCATCACAGTGTTCTCACTTGGCTGAGGAGACATCATCTCCTTCGCAATATCTGCTTGAGTAAGTCGGACGAGAAAGTTGCCTTGCAACTAAGGTAATTCTACATCACCCATCCTGGGTATTAGGGTGAAAAGAATGGAGACACACCTGTATTAATAACCAATCAGGGAACTCCGCAGCATCCCAGCCATCGCATCCTTCGTTCTCCAGTTCCTTGCGCATCTCTTCGTCGCGATTATCTATGGCGAACTGAATTAATCTTCGTGCCCGCTGGACATCCAGCGCAATGAGCGCCAGTGATGTCAAGCATTGCTCCCAGGTATCCGAAGGCTTGACCGGTGAGGTAGACGCAAGGCATCGAAAGAGCGTGTATGCTGTAACACGTGGCCACTGATCAGAGTGATTGAGACATTGTTCAATGACATTGTCATCCCTGGGGCCGAGAGCCTGCTTGACGGTGTCCAAACTCTCTCTATACGTGTTTCTGCACTGTATATAGTACTTTTGAAGTCTCTCGACAGTGGGTTTGGATGAACCTGCGTTGGTATCATGGCGAGTGCGGAGCTCTTTCGTACTAGCAAGAAGATCGGCGATATATTTCCGTTGAAAAGGGGAGGTAATCCCATCTCTTTCCAACGACGCAAGAAGTTGACCTAATCGACCAAGGTCGGAAGGTGAGACAAAGTTGTGACAATTAGCGCCGTAGCGAGGTAGTTCCTTCCGGGAGGGTAATCGCGGTGCTTGCCGTTCAGAAAATAGTCGATTGAGGGTGACCTGCCACGTATTATCAGAGGGAGTGCATGCCAGTGGAACAGGCTCGAGATTCGAACGAGCCAGGGATATCGTCGGTGTTCGAGTAGTAAATAGTTCTAGGGAACTACCACAGCAAACACGAAGGAGGGACTCCCAAAATTGAAATTCGTGGTACAATGAAGAAATGTATTCCTGGAGGTCTTTAGTCAACTGCGTGACTTGATATTGACCAGGGTCGAGTGAAACCGTTGGAAGAATTTCGCGCGGCCATGACTCTAGCAACCGCTCGATCAGGGTGTCCTCGGCTGCAGCATCCGACTGGTTCCCTGCCCGGCGAGCCCAACTAAAGTAACTGCGTATCTTGGATATTGATGGATACCACCCATCTTGAAGATCGTTATTATAGCTTGACAAAACTTCCAGAGGGATCTTCGGTTGCTTTGTGAATGCCACGAGCACGAAGATGATGGCACTGCAAAGTCTGTCCTTCCGGGCTCTGTGGTCAAACCCAAGGTGGCATAAGACATAGTACACAGAAAATAAGAGTTTGTATCGCCGACTCGATGATTCTATGGGAAGGCGTTTGATTATGTCGATGATGGGAGTGTATAGCTCCTGTAAGTCATGTGACAATTATGGGCCTCCAAATGCACATTTAATCTGCGCACAACTATTTTGAGTGGGAGCGCAACTTTTCCAGTTGAACAGGAGCGCAACTTTTCTGGCCAAGCAGGAGCGCAACTTTTCCAGTCAAGTGAGAGCGCAACTTTTCTTCATTGTGACTCCATACCACTCTTGTCACGCGAGTAGATAATACAAGTCCAAGTTGGATGGATGAAATGTACTTAAATCAAACCCGACCTTCGACTCCAATGGAACCTATGTGTCTCTGGATAGGTTCATCCATCTCCATCTCCATCACCTCTAAGTAGGGATCAGCACGAGTTAACCCCGGGGTGTCACAGATCCAACCCCAACCCGACCCCGCTGTAACCCGTACCCATAGACCCCTGACCTGTGCAAGAAGGGGAGGGGAGATGCACACAACGTGACGACTATGCGACACATTGTCGCATAGTCGCCACGTCGTGTTGCATACTGTCGGCATCGTGTCATCACGGGTGAGGGGAGGCAGGGGAGAAGGAGAGGGGGAAGAGGGAAGGGAGATGAACACGACGCGTGGACGATGCGACAATGAGTCGCATCGTCGTCGCGTTGTGTTATTGCAAGCGAGAGAGGAGAGGAGAGGGATGAGGGAAGGAGAGACGAGGAGGGAGACGAGGGAAGGAGAGGAGAGAGGTGGGGGGAAGGAGAGAGGAGAGCAAGGAGATGAACACGACGTGTCGATGACACGACACATTGTCGCGTCATCGTCACGTCGTGTTGTTCCAGGCGAGGGGAGGGAGAGGAGAGAGATGGGGGGAAAGGAGGAAGGGGACGAGCACGACGCATCGTCGTGTCGTCGCGTCGATCCGTCATCGTTGTCATTGTTGTCGTCGTCATCGGGAGGGGAGAGAGGTGGGGAGAGAGAAGAGGGGAAAGTGACGGGTGCGATGCGTTGATGGTGCAACAACGCTGTTGCACCGTCGTCGCGTCGTGTTGTGTCACCGCCTTGGAGCACGAGTGGGAGGAGATCGGAGGTGGGGAGAGAAGAGAGGGGGACGAGACGGGCATGACGCGTGGACGGTGCAACAGTGTTGTTGCACCATCAACGCGTCGTATTCCGTCAATTTCTCAGAGGAGGACGAGTGGGAGGGAGGAGGGGAAATGGAGGAGAGGAGGGGAAAGGGAGGAGAGGAGGGGAGAGGAGAGGAGAGGACGGCGTCGTGTTGATGTACGCGTCGCGACTCGTTGTCGCCGTCATTGTCGTCGTCGTGGCGTGTCCGCCATCATGATGTCGTCCATGGCGTCGTCTGTGGCAGCAGAGGAAGAGGGAGAGGGTGGGTGGGGAGAAAGAGGAGAGGAGGGGAGGGGACTCGAAGGGAGGGGAGGGGAGAGGAGAGGAGGGGAGAGGAGAGGAGAGGAGAGGGCGGAAGAGACGAACACGACGCGTGGATGGTGCAACAACGCTGTTGCACCGTCCACGCGTCGTGCGGCGTCACCGTCTCAGAGGAGAATGAGTGGGAGAGGGAGGGAAGAGGGATGAAGAGAGGGAGGAGGAGAGGGAGGA
>JBBPUM010000376.1:0-17850 GCA_038094695.1 Chiua aff. virens | reverse complement strand
CCATCATCATGTTCGCGATCGGTCAGATCCTTGTTTTAACCTCTGCCTACGCGTTGGGCGCCACCGGGACATTCCTTGGTGATTATTTTGGGATTTTGATGGATCATCGCGTGGAAGGATTCCCTTTTAATGTGTTGAGCGACCCCATGTATGTTGGATCCACTTTGTGCTTTGGTGCGACTGCTTTATGGTGAGTGAACCCTACGCCATCTGCGTGTAAACTCAATTCGTAATTGCAGGTATGAACGTCCGGCCGGTTTGTTGATCACGTTGTGGGTGTACACCACGTACATGATCGCCCTGCGATTCGAGGGGTAACCTTATCTTTGTTCTACCTTGTACGGTCATCTGACTCAGACATGCAGACCATTCACTGACATGATCTACGCAAGTCGCATTGCCAAGAAGGATTGATATTTCGGGACCTGCTATACCACTCTTCAATGATACCGTTAGAGCATCACTATAGGCTGGTAGGTAATCGCGTTCGAACATCTTGCGTCGTTTACAGTGGTATACAAATGTCGTGCTGGATCCCAGTAGATATTATCGCACATCATCCATACATAATGGTCATCTAAATTGATCAGGAGTGTCCGTCTGAGGTCTCCTGCCCCCGACCGATCAATCCCACACTTTCTTCAGCGGTGGCATCACCATCCATGAATTCGGTGATACCCTCTTCTATATCATGTTCCACTTGCTCGAAGCGCGTCATAAATGGGACATGAGCCGTCTTGGAAGTAAGGTCAGGATAATACTGTCGGTATGAAAAGAAAGCGATGCCGAGGCCGAGCGCAGACCCGGTGAGCACATCTTCCCAGTGGTCTGTCAACATCAACTCGAACATGAGCACACGTGTATGGACATCGTGATGTAGATGAGACGTACGCCGGTAATCCATGGTACGCGACAGCGCTATCCAAGAGGCAATCCCAAGGGGAACGAGCAACATCCACACCTTGTACTACACGATCGTTCAGTATTTCATATCATCTTGCTAGGGCAGAACGCAATGAATGGATGAAGCGGCACTTACGGTGTATCCACGAGCGTCGAACAAGCGGAGCTTTCCAGCAAGATAAAACGTGAAGAACCCCAATCCCGCAAAGGCCACTTTTGAGTTGGAGAATCCGTTTGAATCAGCCGCCAGCTTGTTGGTAAAGTCATAGTGACCAACTCACTGCTCGAATGACCGCTAGGGAAGCTGCGCCAGCCATCCTCGAGGATGTGTTTTGTTGTCTGCGTGCAAATGTCGTCCGTCGATAGGCCCCACAGCGGATCCTCCGACCCAACCATGGGTTGACAGCGTGAGATGAGATCTGGGTATTCAAAATGAGGGTCGGTTCCCAGGGTGTTGCGATGCAACTGAGCATGACGGACTCACCTGGGCGAGGACGACCAACTGTGATCTTGACGAGCTGTGTAATGACGCCCGTGAGCGTGAGTGACAGGAACACTGAGAGGACAACGACGTTAGAGGACCTCCAGCAGCGAAGAGGAGAGACGGGACGCACGACCGAGAGAGCTGTGGTGCAAATCCCACCAAGATCGCACAACAGACAGATTGACGATGATTTGAGCGCCTAGCGGGAGCATGCTGCCGAGGACAAAGAGCGCTTGGTTCTAGAGCAAATTAGTGAAGGGTGGGCAATGCGGAAATGATAGTATGACGTACGTCAACACGCTGGTGAACAGCATAGCTGTAAGGAAAGGAAATAAACGCCGTTGATGAATGCATATAACGACCTCACTCACGGGTGCTGCAAACTATCAACGAGTGTCAGCTGGGACCATTTTTCAGCAAAGAGAGACGCACGAGAGATCGGTGAGGGAAAACTGCCGCTTGAACCCAGCGACTTGGTGGCTGATATAGTACAAGATCCACCTGCGGAACGCCATGAACACCGTTTCTGCAAGTCACCAGTGAGACTCCATACCCCAAACCGAAGGTGACGATCCTGAAAAATTCCCATAGTGCAAAGATATCAGCCAAGTCAGCATCCTCGGCATTGCATGCTTGCACGACAGCTCACCAATCCGGCGCGTACGAAATAATGGTTTGACGAAGACTGGGTCCTTTGCGGAGGCGGCTCATGATGGATGTGTGGGAGGAAGAGGAACTGGCTTGGCGGCCGGAAGCGATGTCGTGTAGCTCAAATTCGCCATAAATATCGTCGGTTTGACCTGTTCCGTGAGACATCATATCAATGCGCCCGAGCCTCGAGACACGGAATGGCTACGTCAATGTCCCGTCCAAGTCGCCTCACTGATGCACAACTTGACACCGTTCTCTAGGCACCTCTGGTTTGTACCTCGTCCGGAAAGCCTTTATGATATGTTCAAGGTGAGAAATATTATGCAAACTTGAATGGTAACCAAGAACCAAATGATCTGACAACACACAGAGTTAAAGCTCCCAGCGCATGATCTGCGAACTAAGTTACGAGTATGAGGCGCCCTGATTCAAAGGATTGCAAACTGATGTTTATGCTTGTTTTTGTCGACCAGATATCTTTTCTACCACACCGGGGATTATGACATTTCCTCGATGTCTATAGTGTATTGAAAATAGGAATAAAAATGTAAAATTTTAGTTGATTTTAATTTCCTATTTTTCATCCTCAAAAAATTTAAATGGTGTTGTCAACAAAATGTTCATTCAAATTTGCACTTTTATGTAACATGTTATAGTTACGAAAATGCGATAGAAAATGATATATTTAAGGGAACAATAAACTTAACATAAAATTAGAAATATTATTAATGGCTTTTCTAGCACCGGACACGTAAAATTTTGTCGTTCAAAAAATGATAGATGAAATATTTAGTTTTGCAAGTTCTTTTCGGTGGCCAGGAAATTTAAAATTTAAAAATTACTTTTTACCTTTCTAAAAATATATTATTTTCGAATCAAGAAAAGTAATTGTGCACTCATTGGCTGCTCAGCAGGCACTCAGCAGTCACTCATCAGGCACTCAGTACCTGATGAATACGGCAAGGGGACATGTTCCTTGCCGTCTTGTATCCAAGTATCTTACGGTTGTGACTAAGGAGTGTTACCATGAAAAAAACTTGCAGTTTGATGGAAGAGATGAAGTTCTGAAACCTTGTGGGTCCACGTAACTAAGTGTTAATCATGTCATTGGGATCAAAGTTAATCTTGGGAGGAGCGGTACAGTCAAATTCAGTACATATGCCTATCTAATCCTTGACCAGCTCCAAGGTCAGTAAAAGCGAGCTGCGGCGAAGGAGATGTCGGAGGAAGACAGAAGCTGTGAATATTTTGAGCTCAGGGAAGGCAGACGGCGGGTGTGTCGGTAATGAAGCCACCAGTGAGAGTTTCATAAGATGCCTGAGGGACGGAGGAGAAACCACCCACAGTAAACCATGGAGGATAGAAAGTGAGTGGGAAAGAGGAACCATCTGCAACAGACAATCCGAGAAGGGAGAGCGACAGTCCCCGGCACCAAGAGTAAGACTGAGGCAGCGAGGAGAGGGAATGGTTGCAGACAACCTATGATCGTCGTTGCCATGAAAAAGGCCAGGGAAGTCCGAGAGACATTATCCACGGCAAACCACAGACAGCGAAGAGGAACTGGCTGCAATAAGTCACAAACAATCCGAGAAGGAAGAACGATGGTGGCCTCCACGAATAAGGCCAGAGTAGAGAGGCACTATCTACAGTTTACCGCAGATAGTGAGGAAAGGAAACTGTCCGCAGTAAACCGTGGACAGTGAGGGGAAAGACACTCCCCAGTGTTCAACACCAAGGAGCGAGAAGAACTGCATGGTACTTCACCAAGAGATCGACAGGTCGTGTAGCTGAGTAAACCACGGAGACGCCTAAGGGAGAGTTACTCGTAGAATACCATGGGCAATGAGGGGAGGAATGCGATCTCAAGCTGGGAAGAGAAAGTGGGGCGATGGACGTCGTCGCCACGAATAGGACCGGGATCAAGAGACACTATCTGTGGTAAACCACGGATAGTAAGAAGGGGGAGCTGCCCACAGTAAACCGTGGACAGTGAGTACGCCGAGGAGTGATAGAGTAGTAGAGGAAGACTTGAAGGGACTTGATCACGAGGCCGATGATTGCACGTGCGCACGCTTACCTAACAACAACACTTTCTTAGTGGTCGTTGCCATTTGTGTCTTTCTGATCCGTTCTCCTCACTCCTCGGTGTTGAACACTGAGGAGTGTCTTCATTGTTCATGGGCAGCTCTCCTGCTCACTATCTGTGGTTTACTGCGGGTAGTCTTCCAGGTGCTTCCTTGTCAATAAGTGGCTTTGTTCGTTCCACTATTGTCATGTCACGCCGCGGAGATTGCTGACATTGAGTGGGCGACCACACTTGCTGGATATTTATTCAGTCAAGACGCATCGTTGTTCACGTCTCTAGATCTTATTCCATCCTCAACTCTTCGGTGTTCACACTGTCGAGTTTCCCTCATCGTTAAACTTTGTCGTCGCGGCTCGTTGGTGTTTACGCTGACGAGCTCCTTACTTTGTACCAACTATTCAACTCTTCGGTGTTCACACTGTCGAGTTCTCTTGCCATTGGATCTTGTCATCGCACGACTCGTTGGTGTTTACGCTGACGAGCTCACTATCCTTTCTTACACCAAGCACTTTCCCCTGTCGTTCGAGCTCTAACTCTTTGGTGTTTACACTGTCGAGTCTCCCTACCGTTACAACTCGTCGTTGTCACTCATCGGTGTTTACGCTGACGAGTGTCCTCTCCCGTTGATCTTTCTTATATTCTCCCTCCTTTTCTCAAGTGTTTGCTGTACATTTGGTTAGTACAAGCTCGCTTGCTTCACTCATCCCCATGTTCAATTTTATCTCCTCAGCGCATCAATGTACACGTTCGTGGACCCTTTGTCGGGACGGGTGTTCACATCTAATACAGCAAATGCGCCTTCCTCAATCATCCTACCGATAGTCGATGGAGCGGACGATCTTCTACAGAACCTGGGGGCCTTGTGTTTGCCAGTGATGTCGGCGCGGTATCCACATCTGCCCTAGTATGCCCTCCGGGACCTGCTTCGCACTGGGCCGTTATTCTCGTGTCTCCACCAGAACTGGCAGACGATACCCATTGTTCACTCCAAGAGGTTGTTTACTCTGTCCCCCTCTCTTCTTGCAAAGTGGTCGGAGCTCGACAGCTTCCTCTCTCAGGTATACAGGGCTCTCCCAGTTAGTGTTGCCGCAGCTTCAGCTATTTGGCGGCTCGAAGCCCAAATTGGTAATAGCTTTAGCCGAGCCGAACAGCCGAAGCCGCGGGAGAGCTATGAGGCAGTCTGAGTTTCGCACGCAGCTTTTGTCAGCTCGAAGCTGGCTCCAGCTGTCAGTCACCCCGCAGGGCAAGCCTAGCCATCTGCGTCACGATCGGTATAGATTCTACGATGGGCCCGTACTATTCAAGTTTGTGACATCCCATTCGTAGTGCTAATCCGCCACTTCACTTACGCACTGACCGCGCTAGCCAGAACGATGTTGCACCTTCAAGTTGCACGCGACGGATATCCCTCGACCATTTGCACGGTTGCGAAATCCTGTCCGAGTCAGACATGCGGCTAGAGCTGATCTATGTAAGTCATTTTATTACACTACCGTTTCTTCCCGTCACACTGTAACCTCCATTTTATCGTGATTTTGTAGGACTCCAGACTGCTAGTTGCTCTTCTGCCTCACATCCGAGTCGGCCGTCTCGAGGTCTACCTTCGCCGGCGGAATGGCGTTTTTATTACTGCAAGAACGTGTCGCTAGGGTTTCCGCCGTACTCCCTCCCTCCCTTTCATTCCCTTTAGTCCTATGCCGTCCTGCATAATACCCCGATTGTTTTCTCTCGTCTCTCAGCTTAGCTGACGTAATCTCAGACACAGTGGCACCTGTTTGATTGTCCTAGTTACTTGAATACCCCACCTTCCCCCTCACCCTCAACCATCAATTATTCCTTTCGCAACGTAGTTTCGTCGTAGTCACTCACCATATCACCGAATATGTCTCCATCATTGGACCTTTTGGAGAAGACTTTGAATGTTACTTCTGTGCTGAGTAACCGACTTCCCACTAGCCTTGGGCTGTCTACCCATAGGAGAACCTCTAGCTCATCCGAACATTCAAGCCCATCTCAAATCTCGACTCTCGACTCAACGACTACGACCACTCAATCAGCCTCCGACACAGCAGAATCTGTCGTCATCGCTGAGGGCACACCCCGCGACGAAGCCACAAGGCAGACACCTAAAGCCAGCCCTACAGAGAGTACAACTCCCAGTATCTGCTCATTCACTAAACAAGCATTTGACCTCGATTCCAACTACTGTCACACGATTATCGAGACACTTGAAGCACCTTTCTCTGACCTCCTCGTGAGCTTTGGGGTAATTTATTGATTACCGGATCTGACCACCTTCGTAGATTTTCGAAAACGTTTCTCTCGCAGAGTTCAACCTAATCCAGTCGAAGTTTGTAGAGGGAAAAAGCCACATCAAGTGAAGTCCTCTTCCCATTGCTTCTATATGACTAACAGATCCTGTTTCCTACAGGCTGTACTACATCCCCGAACTGCTCCAACTCCTCGCGATGACCCCTCGTCCCATTCATGAAACCCCCATCGGCTATCTGACGGACTGCTCGCGTGCTCTGCTAGCCCCGTATCCGCTCCCCCACATCGTCCCCGCTTTCCAAGGCAACTATCCGTTGGAAAACCACGAAGATCGTGTCGTCCCAGACTTCCACCTTGACCTAGAGCCCGATTATTCGCCCGCCTCGTTCCCGATACCCCTTTGGGTAGGGGAGTCTGGATACAGTCAAACCCGGCTAGCCATGGAACGTAAGCTCCAGAGAGCTGTGGCGATTTCCCCCGAGATCGATCTTGCGATCATGATCTCCATCCGCGATTCGGCTCGACTCCCCAAACTTGACGACCCTCTCTTTTCTCGCCCAGCCCTCCAAAGTAGCGCCTTTACTCCAGCCGCGTGGCCCCCCCGCAACTCCTTACCCCCCGTCGTCGTCGAGAACATCACGTGGGTCAATGTGAGGTCGGTCAACGTGTTTGCGTTTCTTCGCGGAGAGGACAAGAAGTTTGATTTTAGCGTGACGAGTCCATTATCTGTCCGAGGGGTAAGTATATTTCATTTTAAACTACGTTCAATCTCATTCATCTCGTTCAGACGTTGTTCCCTACACAGTCTATGCAAGCCGTCACAGATTTGCTCAACTTGGCCTCCAAGCGGCTCCTTTCTCGAATGGCCGATCTCATGGAGGAAAACGACGACGACAATGAGAGCATCAACCATCTTCGCGACGCGTCTGAAACCGTTGTGTTTCCTGCCGATTGGTCGCACCTCCTCCGCAAGCTTCAAGCGTCGTTGTATCACACGGCGTTCTCTCGCTATCTCCGAGTCACTCGTGTGCGGGAGATTCGGAAGAATGATCGCGATTCGTTTGTGGAGCCCGGCCCATCGAACAAGAGGCGTGTTGTTCCGCGGCCCGACGCACCTGCGACCCCCATGACAAAGGCGAAGCAGAAAAAGAAGGAGAGGCGTAATCAGTGAAACGGTGATGTTGGTGGGTCAACTTACAGTTGTTGGACACTTAGGGTGGCATCGTCTCGAATCGATTGGTCAGTCTACACGTACCGACGCACTTGTATCAATCTTACGGATACTATTTGAATCAGAATTACTATGTACGTCTTCGCTTAGGTCTTTGCTCGGATCCGGAATCGGGGTGATTCGGGAACGTGGAGCCTCGAGGCTCGGCTGCAATCATAAAAAGCTGGACAGGCGATTTTCAGCTTCAAACCAGCTCTTTCTTCAAGTTGCTACCATCTACTGATACTCTCCTTCGGTCATGGCTTCTTCTCGTGTCCCTCGTCAGTCTCGCCGTGTCACCACCGAGTCATCCGGATCTGCACTACCCACCAATGCTAGGCACGCGGGCTCTCGCAGCAAATCATCCAAGTTGCCTGCATCGGCCCCTCGACCGGCTAAACCTGCTCACACCATTGACTCGCTGGCAATGCATTTTGGGCTTAAGGAAATGAGTGTCGGCAGGCGGTCGAGTTCAAATTCGGTGGTCGATGAATATCGCACCTATGTCTCTGGAGACCTTTGCGAAGAGGACTCGCACCCTTTGAGCTTTTGGGAGGTACGTGCACTTCAGCGGCCAAGCCCCTCCTTGTACTGACTAGACTTGGCCTGCAGAGCAAGCGTCAAACGTATCCGATCATCTTTTCCATCGCTACAGACTATCTCCCCATTCAAGCGTCCGCCGTTCCCTGCGAACGAGTCTTTTCGTCGAGCGCGGAGACAGACACCAAGAAGCGCAATCGGATAAGTCCAACACTCATGGAAGCTCTTCAGATGTTGAAATACGACTTCAAGAAATCTCGTCTCAACTTTACAGCAAATACGAAACTCAATCCACGTATGTTGCTGGACGACGAGCCCGACGAGCCGAAGTCCTGGCCATTTGATGGTGAGTTGACGGGGCCTGATGAGGTCAAGGTCGACGACGTCATAGACATAGACATTGCATCGGCAAGCCGCGAGGAAGGGGACAAAGTGCAGTCTACCTTTATACCATTCAATTAACATGTATCTAGGTGCTATACATACTTGTTTTCACGGACATTTGAATGCACGCTTGGATTGTGCTTATACCATACTTCATCACGTGAACTACCCTATCGATAATCAACGATCCTTTCCGGTTCTCACGCAACGAAGTTCAGTTCTCACTGTCAGCATCGGTTCTGCGGTTCATCAATTTGTCAAAGTCCTTGTCAATGCGCATCGTTCGTGTCGACGGAAGGTTCAGGCTCCGGAAGAGCCTAGGAAACTGTGGTGGATGTGAGTTCAAAACATTCTGGTCATTGATATGACCTGACCATAAGGCAGGCTCCCTATTTCACGCAGTTGACCTAGTCGAAAATGGTCATAAGGTCCTGGTAAAGACTGATGTGTCAAGGTGTTATGGACCTCTTCAATGCGAACGCTCTATTCTCGATCAACTATGTGGGATCGGTGGTGTCCCGGACATCGTCTGGTCAGGGACTGAGTCCGACATGGACGTCCTCGTCTTCGAGGATATAGGTCCAGTTTTGGAGGATGTGTTTACAGCCCGCGGACGATCCTTACCAATTGATACTATTGCATTCTTGGCAGAGCAACTGGTGAGCATGGATTTCTATCGGTGGTTTTTGTTCTAATTTAGCCCCGAGGTGATGCACCTTCAACATATTCATGCACACAACTACGTATATACGAACCTCAGCCCATTGAACGTCCTTATCGCGGCTTCATCGAATGGATTACACGTGAGCCCAATATTGTTCGACTTCAGCCTTGCACAACTCTTTAGGGACCCGCAAACCTACGTACACGTATCACTTCGCACTGGCTTTCCCCTCACAAGAGACGCCATTTCGACGGCATTTTCCTCGATCAATTACCACACAGGCACGCAGCTCAGTCGTCGCGACGACATCGAATCACTCGCCTACCTTTTGATATACCTACACACTGGTTCTCTCCCATGGCTCGCTCCTGATAACTCACTCCACAGCGACACGCTGAGACTAAAAAAAAATATCGTGACATCGGAACTCTGCGACCGCCTGCCATCACCTCTTAGCAACCTTCTCCTACATGCGCACAAGCTCTCTTTTACAGACAAGCCAAACTACGATTACCTCCTCTCCTTGTTCAAGACCGTTCAAACCGATACTAGCTTGTCGCCACAAGCCCTCCTGGTCTTTCTTTCCGCCAAAGATAGTGCCTTTGAGCCGAAGTACTGGGGGAACCCTACTCCAGTGGCTCTGGCGGTTCAAGTGACCCCTCGTAAGCGAGCGACAGTTCCTCGTACGTCGGGTTCGATGAAGAGGTGAGTCGCTTTCACGTTTGGGTATTCGCTGCTACAAACGTGATATTTTCCAGCCGAAAACGTTTAAAATATCTCTGATCCCGAGCACCCTGCAGTGCGCCTGCACTCACGGCGTAGTGGTGCTGTGACCCTGTCGTCATGCCTGGTTACTGTGCGGGGAGAGACAAGACCAGGAGCTATGGCTGGTAGGCTGTGCTCCATGTTGTAGTAACATTTTCTTGGCGTCTCATGTGTCTCTCGAGTATCAGGCTACAATATGTTTCTCGTTATTTGTACAGTTACTTATGTAGGTTGTTTGTATTGCTTGCACTGAGAATGGTGCTAGTCTGAATGGGTTTGAGCTGGTTTGGGCTGGTTTGAGCTGGCTCGAGTCATAGCATAGCTTAATATGATCCGAGCCATGAGCTAGATTACATAAAATTAGAGTCATAGCTTTTAGGTAGCTTGGCTTATGTCATGAACTAAGATTGATCAAAAGCTGATGTAAGCTGAAGCTGGCTCTCAGCTAGCTGAGTTGAGACAACACTATATGACTACATACTGACCTGGACTTGGGTATATCAATTCTCACAGTAGGATTCATGATTTGTAATAGTGAGGGGTATTATTCTACACCCTCCCAGCCACATATGATCTCTATAGAGTGTGAGGATCAGACCATAGGATCCAAAGATATAGTCAAAACTGGGTCAGATATTGATTTAGACAGCATACTAAAGCAGATTGACTTGTATAAATTCACAGAGTGGTTAGCATGGTTCCTGGTAGTGAGAGGAAGTATTCTACATCCTTCTAGCTACATTCCATCTCTATAGTATAAGGACCATTAACCACATAAGAGATGAGATAAAAATATTTCTTTGTGTTATGTCAATTTCTAACATTGAAATACTGATTTTGAGTGCATATGGGCCAAATAAATTCCAAACAAATCAGGAAAAATCACCAAAAATTATCCCACACGGTACTATAGATAGGGGGTGGCCATGAACTGGTTGAAACCAGTTGCCTAACAAGCTATGAGACCAGACAACTACAACTGGTCAGCAACTGGGACAACTGGCAACTGCAGTTCAGTTGTGACCAGTTGTGGTCCAGTACAGTTGCCAGTTGCACTATCAGTTGCCAACTGGACTTTAAAACACTATCAATGATATATTTTGAAACTTGAAGTTCACTATATTGTATATCAACTAGTCAGATAGTACAATATTGTACTATGTAGTTCACCTTACCTAAATATTGTAATATTGTCTAGTGATAAACTATGTTGAACTATATTGCATATCAACAGGACAGATAGTACAATATTGTACTATGTAGTTCACCTTATTCTAAATATTGTAACATCGTCTAGTGATAAACTATGTTGAACTATGTTGACTACAGGAAGTGATAAGTTACTACATAGTACTACAGTGGCAACACTATACAATATATCTATGCAGGTGACTATGGACTCTGAGATTTTTTCCTGATGTGTATTATGATAGAAGTGTTAAAATGCAGATAATAAATGTGCAGGCGATATAATCAACTTGGCGAACCTTGAGATGTCTTATCATGGCGCACCATGGCACTATAATGCATCCGAATGTGGACTGCCCATTATCAGACACTAGAAGAATCGCCTCCATCTTATCTATTAGAACAGCGTTGATAAGATTACCGGGTGCATGATAATGGCATGATGATGACGTGACGACTGGTTGTCATGCCATGATCATAAAGATCGTTCCCAATTATAATGCCTTAAAATGCTACGTGGGAAAAGGGTGCCTTATAATGTATGGGCATGACTAATTATGCTCGCCAAAAAGTTGCGACATATTGATCAGTGGCCGGTCGGCTAGTAAGTGCCAAGTGGTACACAGATTAATTTAGCACACAATTCATCAAGATGGCGGCGCACATCACAACTAGCTCTACACAATGCATTGGCTGCGGACATTGCCCAATGCTTCCTGTGACGGCCGTACACCGGGATTTGACCGGGATTTGACCCGGGATGTGGCAACGTATTGCATTGTCTTCGCCAAATCGGGTCAACAATCCCCTAACATGACATTATAAATGGAGGACACAAAAGCGCAGTACGGTCGCTCCTCTCTTGTCATCGTCTACGTTTCCTCTTTAATTCCTGTTTAACTTATCTTGTCATGTTTCTCAAGTCTGCTCTCCTCATCGCCGGCGCCGGTCTCGCCGCGGCTGAATCGTAAGTTACGGCTAGGTCCTTCTGCTTCTGAGCACTGATCTTTGTTGCAAGGCTTAGTCTCTCGAGCTCATGTACTTCCGCTGTGCTTGCAGTCGTAGCCTCCCCGGATGCCACTTGCCTCGACCTTGCTCTCTTGGCCCCGCTTGCCCTGTCGAACACCACTTCCGTCATTCCAACTATCAACTCTTGGTTGACCGGAATGTGTACCCAGACACCATGCAGCAACTCTACCCTCCAGACAGTTGTGACAAACATTACAAATGGTTGTTCCAGCGATCTTGCTAGCGTTGGGCTGCCGACTAACCCTAACACAATCACCCCCGACGTGCAAGCTGGCTACCCTACCGTTCGACAAATTGCATGCTTGAAAGAGTGGGTCCTCCTCTTTAACACTACTTTTGGTGCTTATTGAAACATAACTCCATAGCACCTCTTTAAACACTCTTTGTGCGACTGAATTGCTTAATGACATTCAATCCTCGGCTGGAACCACTCTTTCCATCAATAATATTGTCAGCTTAGTCACTCAGGTCATATCCGGAGCAAATATCACCATTCCTCAAAATGTGGCTTGCTCCAACTGCTCGAAGGCTGCATACACAATTGCCTCCACTAACTTCCCATCGCTCGTATCCAAAGAGAAATCTGTCGTTCAGTCCGAGTGCGGTTCCTCCTTCACAGGTTTGTGTCTCGATCGATTTTGTCGATACGATACTCAGTCTCATGGATTCGAACAGACGGACAGATGCCTTCCAGCATCCAGCAGTACTCGACCAACACATCGAGTTCAACTGGCGGAGCTCTTTCTATTAGCAGCTTCAATGTTGGAGCAGCCATGCTAGTGGCTGTTTCCTCTGCTTTCACCATCTTTGCGTGAAAGTTTCCAATAAAATTGCATGTGGGACTGGGATGACGTCGTATGAACGTCAAGGACTACTCAGTAGCAATAGCAACGCCTCAACTCTCGTACCTTAAGGGGTACTGAGTGCTAATACAACACTCATGGACACGTATCTTACTCCTACTTGAACATTATTGTATTCAATCAATGATTCTTCCCGAGACTAAGTAGTTGCGTTACGTCAGCATGCTGCCTTCTGTGCTGCCAGAGCACATCTTCCAACCCTAATTTACCTGTCTCGAGCCAGTAAGCAGAAGACCCAGGGTTAAAGGAACAAACACTCCACCACCAGCGATGTCTGCGACGTCCACACCGCGTTCTGCCGCGCGGTTTGATCTTCCCCCAGCCCCAACCCTCTCCACCTCGACCGCAGCTGACACTGGCCTCGCAGAGTGGACAAATAGAATAAAGGCGATGCAACGCCAGGTCGATGCAGACGATGAGGCCGAACAACGGCGTTTAGAGGAAGAGATCATGAGAGCCAGGCTAGCAAGAATGAGGAGGAGTAGAACTGGTCAGAGTGGCGATTTCGGTGTGGGCATGCATGGGATCGACTTGTGTAGGTGATCTGGCTTGCGACAACGATCCAAATACTTACTTGTCCTAATTCATGGCTTTGCTACAGCCAAGCTCCAGGAGAACCCATTATCTCATGTGTCTGGTGACCCAGGAACGTCCTCGTCTGAGAAACCACCAATCTCGGGTGTCTCGTTGCCGAAACCCGCGTTGAAATCACCATCAAGCGGGGCGAAACAAGTGCCTATGTCACTTGCAACATTCATGGGGGGTAATGCAACCGGACCCAGATTGAAACGGCACGAGCCACAGGCAGACGCGAACGTTGTCTATGATGGGCGGGTAGATCACGGTCCTGTACACCCGATATTTGGTCGTGGGGGTGTTGCGATGCCAGGCATGGTCGGACGCGAAGTTACCGCTACTCCGCCGTCGCCAACACCTTCGGCATCGACCTCCGTATCCCAACTCCCTTTGACCAGCACTGCCACGCAGTCATCATCATCAGAGCCCCTTCGTGCACGTACTATAAGTACCTCGAATATCGCACGCAAGTACGTCGAGAAGATCGAGGAGCAAACCACCAGTCAGTCCTCGTCTCCCAAACCGTCCGGCTTCGCAATTCGTGAGCGTCGCCAGAGTACGCCTCATGGTTCCTTTTCAGAGCTCAAAGTTCTTCCTACTCCCTCATATTCTTCCCGCCCGTTGCCTCAAAACCTTGGCGGAAGGGCTGTTTCACCAGCGAAGAGCCCAATGACGGAACCACTTCCCAAGTCCTCCTCCGTTTCGGATACCCGTCCGAAGACACCAACTACTTCCGAAGTACGTCCTAAGACTCCCGTGGTTGATTCTCGGCCCAAGACGCCAAGTATTGCCGAGCCACGCTCGGAATTCCCCCCGAAGGCTGTTATCGACGAGCCACGTGCTAAAACGCCGGGCACAGATGTTACGCGAGCAAAAACACCCGTCCAATCTAGCCCTACGCGTACAAGTTTTCCCGCGGCACCGTGGCAGACCCCTCGACACCAACCATCTTCCCAGTTACCATCAACGCCAGCCGTCCCTCCAAAATCACCAGGACCATCATCGCCTTTTCGTAGCTCACTTGCGCCACAGCCTCAGCGTGGTGCATCTCCTGGATTCTTACGCCCACCGGGCAACTCTTCTCTCAAGGACCCCACACCGAGTATTAGCAGATTACAAGGTCGTGGATTCGTTCAGAGCATCGTTCAAGCGAGCGATAGGATCAGTGGTGATCCTCAAGGGAGCCCGTCTGCTGCTTCGAAGCACGCATTCCCCTCTACATCGCCTGTACCGAGTCACGGGGTTGGCGACGTGCGGGAAAAGGGGGCCAGACGTGCCTCCGTGCTTGATCGATGGACTCCTATAATGAATGCCAACGGCAGCGGTGCAGCAACACCCCCTAAGGGCGCCACGCCCGTGAGATCCCACACTAAGTCAGGACAAGGACAGGATATCTCTGTGGTCAAGACGCACGACACGGGACATTCTGTGCGCAGCTCGGTTTCACTTCCTGCGATACCCAAGGCCCCATCCAAGAAATCGGACAGTTTCTCCGCTCCTGGATCACAAGAGAACCTTGGTTCTTCCAGTACCATGATATCCTACATCAAACCTACCAAGACCGGAGACAACCCCGTTATACCCGATGTTGATGAATTGGGTGTCAAAGCATCGGAAGGAGGGGCTGAAGTCGGAGGGACAGGGACAGGGACAGGGACAGATATAGATCATGGGGCTGTAACTGGGATCAGTGTGATCCCAAGCAAGGCGAAGACGCCAAGAGTATCGGTATCACCATTGCCTTCGTCGCCTGGCAAACCTCTGAGTCATGTGCGTCCTCTTTGGTGACACTGCGCTGAATCGATGGTTGATGGATGCCCTTCTTGTGTTTCTTGGGTATGGTTTAAACTGGGTGCTTATACCTCACGTCGATTAATGGTGTAATGCTGCCTGCGTCGTTGTTAATTGCATGTTTTGCTTACTCGCTGATCGTCTCTGTCTATGTGGATAGCCTACCAAGGGCAGGCCCAAGAAGCCACGTAAAACGAGGTTCGAAGAAGGATCGCCTTCCAGTGGTCCCCTGGCCCCAGGCACCGATGTGGCGCACCCGTCTTCTAGTCCGGCTGTGCCATTGCCATTGCCTACAGGGCCCGCCCCGAGTCGCTCAAACACGTCAAGCACACTTGCCTCATTTAGCTCGGGGAACTTGGAAGCTGGAGCAGAGTCTCCTTTGAAGTCCCCGAGTCCTCCCAGTAGTACCACTACCGGGAGGGTCACTGACCGTTGGACGGAGTCCACGCTTATCGGGATCAAACCCGCACCATCGTCTTCATCGTCCTCTTCAGTGGCGAATAGACCCTCGACGGGTGTTAAGACGGTGGGTGGTACAGCTGGACCGGGCATGGTTGGGCGTCGGGCTCTCCCTGGCCTCGCCAACCCTGCAGTAGCAGCGGCTGCAGGCAAGGAAAAGGAGGAATGTACCACCGTGCCTCCGTCGTCGGCACGTCATACCCGGATTCCGAGCACAGGGAACAGAGCGCTCGTGATGGAGGTTGCACAGGCGCTAACCGAGGCGGCCCAGCAGCAGGACAAGGAGAGGGAAAATGAAATGAATGAGAACGGAAATGATCTGGATAAGGAGATCGTGGGGAGCGCCTCTTTTGCCGCCCCTGGTTCCACGACACGCCAAGTCCCGAGTACAGGCCTGGGTGGTTCGCCGGGGGAGAAACGCAAGTCGAGCTATGAGCGATACTCAGCGATTGCGATGCCCACGTTGGCGGAGGAAAGGACTCCTGCAGTGACGCCGGCGCACACCATCTCACGGAATGTGGGGCAGAACGTGATCAGCGACAGGATTGTTAACGAGAGTCCGCCGAGTAGTTTGCGTGTCGGACCAGCCGGAAGTGATGAACAACGACCACCGTCGCCAACCTCGAAAGTGTATATTGGTGAGGATCTTCAGCGTTCAGGTTGTTGTAAGGGGTTGAGGGTAACTTGAAACGAAACAGATCATGTCGACGAACCGTTGCCTAGGTTGGACGTTGCAGCCTTATTACAGATGAAGCGGCCGGCCGAGTTCGTACCGAATGCAGACCTGCACACGGTCTCAGTTGAAGTCATGTCCATCGTGCACGCGAGCACTGTTCCCGTCCAACACGATACGAGTATCCTTTATGATACTGAGGTGCTCGTCGTTGTGAACCGTGCCAAATCTCGCGAGAGCGGACTGGTGACGACTAAGGTGTGGTGTTGGAAGGGTAAGAAATGTCGTTTTGGGGAAAAGGAGGAAAAGAAAGTGGGCGAGCTCGCAAGGCGCTACGGGACATCGACGGTTTGTGTTGCCCTCTGGACATCACAAGCATAGATTGATAAGACCTGCGTGTAGGACATGGTCGATCAGCAACACGAACCCGCGGAGCTCGTGCACACTCTCGGAGGGCGGCTTGCGATACGTCAGGTGAGGCAGGATGTGATTCGAGCGAGATCGTTGGTTCAAATGTCTTGCAGGGTACGAGGGCTCATTGGTCCTCCGAAAATACTACGATGCATATCGTAAGATCAAGTGAAGGTCACGTCTTGATTGACGAGATAGATCTGGTGCGTCTTGTTGTCCTCACGATTAAACCAAAGTTCTGACATTATCCATCGACAGAGCATTCGAAATCTATGTTCCGGATATAGTTATTGCATCACCATCTTGGATAACATCTATGTGTGGCATGGTTGTGGCTCGGTATCAGCGGAACGGGACGCGGCCCTGCAGTATGCACAGGGTATGGCTGCCACGGGAACGCTGGTGAAGGAGCTTATGGAGTGCGAGAATGATGGAGATGACGAGATGTTCTGGATGATCATTGGCGATGCCGAATCTTACGCCAAGGCTGACTATTGGAAATGGAGAAGTAGTGTTGTCCCGCCCGAACCTCGCTGTTGGCTTGTGGATGTCGCGAACCTGGAGGCTCCGGTAAGTGTCATTGATGGGTTTTCGCTACTGGGTGCACTGGACGCTGAAGCTATTTTTCAGATCCACCCAATTCTGGCTGTGTGTGCAGAGACGGTGCAGCAAGGATCTGTGTACATCATAGACTGCTTTTGGGAGTTCTTCGTCCTCGTGGGTAAAGATGCCCGAGCGAAACGATCGGATATTACGCTCGCCATCAACACGGCGGTGGTGCGGGTTCTATCATCTTACTATCCTGGAAACTCTTGTAACCGACTTGATCCTATAGGAAATGGCATCGCTCGTTGCCGCCTCTAAGCCATTCTCGCCAACGGTCCACGTGTTGATCTTGCCAA
>JBBPUM010000375.1:0-17860 GCA_038094695.1 Chiua aff. virens | reverse complement strand
GACAAAGTGTTGTAAACAATGGGTAGTGAAATTGAATTAGTGGACATGAGAAAGTGTAGCAAATGTTGTGTAGTGAAGTGTTGACAAAGTGTTGCAAACAATGGGTAGTGAAATTGAATTAGTGGACATGAAAAAGTGTACGCATTTTTGACTACCAAAAGTGTAGACAAAGTGTTGTAAACAATGAGTAGTGAAATTGAATTAGTGGACATGGGAAAGTGTAGCAAATGTTGTGTAGTGAAGTGTTGACAAAGTGTTGCAAACAATGGGTAGTGAAATTGAATTAGTGGACATGAAAAAGTGTACGCATTTTTGACTACCAACTGTGATATCGATGAAGAACACAGCGAATTGCGATAAGTAATGTGAATTGCAGATTTTCAGTGAATCATCAAATCTTTGAATGCACCTTGCGCTCCTTGGTATTCCGAGGAGCATGCCTGTTTGAGTGTCAGTGAATTCATCAACCATGCTTATGCTTATGCTTAGCATGGATTGGAGTTGGGAGCTGCTGGTCCCTTGTGATCGGCTCTTCTGAAATGCATTAGTAAAGGAGTCAAGGTCGACGTGCACGGCTCTGGACGTGATAATGATGGATCGTTCTGGCTGGAGCGTCAAATTGATTTCTTTTGCTTCTAACATCGGAGGGACTTTAGTTACTAGTGGAGACGAATGCCCAGTCATGGTGCTACTAGTCAAGACGAACACAGAGTTCTCTCGAATCTTGAACTTGACCTCAAATCAGGTAGGATTACCTGCTGAACTTAAGCATATCAATAAGCGGAGGAAAAGAAACTAACAAGGATTTCCCTAGTAACTGCGAGTGAAGCGGGAAGAGCTCAAATTTTGAATCTGACAGTCTTTGGCTGTCTAAGTTGTAATCTAGAGAAGTGTTTTCTGTGTTTACTGTTAACTAGATATGACTTGTTATGGTCAATCTATGTTCATGTTCACTAATAACTGATCTATCCTCTGTCAATATCTTTAAGTTTCAGCCTTGTGACCATACTCTCCCCTGAACTCAAAGACTTTGATTTCTCATAAGGTGTCAAGTGACACATTAAAAAGAGGTCGTCCAATCTCTAGTCAGCATAGTTTACTGTAAAGACTATAATGGTATCTGATTGTTTTCAATTCTCTAACCTTCATTCTTGATTAATGAAAACATTCTTGGCAAATGCTTTCGCAGTAGTTAGTCTTCAGTTAATCCAAGAATTTTACCTCTAGCAACTGAATACTAATGCCCCCAACTGTCGCTATTAATTATTATGGTGACTCCAGAAACCAACGAAATAGAATTGCACGTCCTATTTCATTATTCCATGCTAATGTATTCAGGTGAAATACCTGCTTTGAACACTCTAATTTTCTTGAGGTAAACGTCCTAGTTCCTTGACACATCTAGTGAAGGGTACATTGATTTACCAAGAGGAAAGATCCAGCTAGATAGTACAACACCTTGCAGTGGACCACCTGTAAGTTAACTACAAGCTTGTTAACTGCAACAACTTTAATATATGCTATTGGAGCTGGAATTACCATGGCTGCTGGCACCAGACTTGTCCTCCAATTGTTCTTTGTTAAGAGATTTAAATTGTACTCAATCTAATTATAAGACCTGAAAGAGCCCTATATTGTTATTTATTGTTACTATCTCCCCACATTAGAATTGGATAATTTGTGCATCTGCGGTCTTCCTTGGATGTGATAGCTGTTTCTCAGGCTCCCTCTCTAAAATTAAACTCTTATTCTCCATTACCTGTTGAAACCATAGTAAGCCTCTATCCTATCATCGAAAGTTGATAGAGCAGATATTTGAATGAAGCATTACTGGCACAAGGCCATGCGATTCGAGCAATCATTATGAATCACCAAATGAGCAGTGAGCTATATTGGTTTTTTATCTAATAAATACACCCCTTCCAGAAGTCAGGGCTTGATTGCATGTATTAGCTCTAGAATCACCACAGTTATCCATATAGCAAATCATCATCAAATAAACTATAACTGATTAAATAAGCCATTCACAGTTTCATAGTACAAACTTGTTTATACTTGGACATGCATGGCTTAATCTTTAAGACAAGCATATGACTACTGGCAGGATCAACCAGGTAACTAATCCTTCTGATCTAGCCCTCTATTAGGAGATTGCCCTCCATTCAGTAAGGCCTCAGAAGTTTTGTTAAACCATCAATCACTCAAATAGCAGCAAGAACTAGTTCTTCCTACTTGGAAGTTTCATTCACTACCATAATAAGTCTGCATTGTACTCTCGATCTTACATATTTCAGGTAAGTCGCTCCATGTCTTAGGAACATAGATCACTACCTTTGATGAGGACTACCAGCAACTAGTTCATTGTTCAGTTATGGTAAATTCTTGAGTAGTTAATTGTGTCTGGTTTAGTTATTGGTAATTAGTTCACATCCTTCTCACCATGCTAACACCTGAAAGATATTAGACATCATTGGATGCTACAACATCAATAAAATCTGTAGTTTGTTTTGTATTGAAGAGATTATATCATACTAAAAGCCTGCTTCCTTTATATCTACTACATTCTCCAAGTCTCTTTTTTTCCCCTAAGCTATCATTTCTTCATATTATCCTTCCTTTTTTTTTGTCTCTCCACTTCCATGTTCTTCTGTCAAGTTGTAAATCATACCTAGATTGAAACAACCAAACCTTTTACAAGCTTAAGTTATTTAAGAAAGGACAATAGAGAGCAAGTCAAGGGATCTAGAGGTTTGGGGAAACTCCAGAGAGGACAAGACTGAGTCCTTCTGGGGGCTGGGAGGGTCCCTTATATACTATTCTACTGTTTGTACAGGTATATGGTAAATCTAGAGATATGCTATGCTACAATACAAGGGTTTACATGTGTATAGGGTGTGTAGATCTAGAATGCATAGCTATAGAATGTATTTACATCATACTGAGTCATTGTGAGTCATAGTAGGGGAGGCATGAGAAAGACATGTGTAGGGTGGGCATGAAGCAAGCACATGTGAAATGGAATGACATACTACAAGTCTAGTGTGACCTAGATTTGATACAAGGGTTGGTAGGCCTAGAGCTTAAGGGGTCATACAAGTGGCAAATAACAAGAAAACATGAGTTTCTAGAGTATAATTGTGTATTTGAGAGCGCCGAACCTGCCGAACCTTGTGGCTGTGCAAATCATTGGTCACTACATTTGGCTAATTAGAGCTGAACTGCATATGTCCAAGTTGTACCACTTGTCAGCAGCAAGATTCAAAGTAATTACAACAGTTAGCATCAAGAAAGCATGAGTTTCTGAAGTGTAATTGTGTATTTGAGGGCGCCAAACCTGCCGAACCTTGTGGCTGTGCAAATCATCAGTCACTACATTTGGCTAATTAGAGCTGTAGTGCATTTATCCAAGTTGTAACACAAAGAGTTTGGTGTGATTGTAACATAGATCATTCATATCAATGTCAAATATCTCTTTCTTTCCCTTTCTCTCAGTCATTCATCCCAGTGTGTGATCACCTCTCAACCTTTATATGATGTATCTTGTCCTTGGACCATGTGATATCTTTATAAAAAAAATTTAGAATGACTTTTCAAGAAGACAACCACAGCCCACAGACAAAAAAAAAACACTAATCTTCTAACACACTTGTAGGCATACATAGAATTCATATGACGATTACTGCACTCTTTCATTCTCTCCCAGTTCTTGACAACATGGCAGTTGGTGAGCTTGAAATTTACAATTAATTCTACCAGTTGTTTTACATTAATATAGTGAGTCTCCTCTATGTCCTCCAAGGTGGATACCTGACAAGAGAAAGTCACCACTTCTATTTGCTAAGATATAAATCCATAAAATGGAATGTTTCCTGCTTGCACTTGGCCAGATGCCTAAAGAAAAAGAAAAATATATAATTCCAACAACTTTGATATACAAAGCAATAAAAAACAGCTTACTATAATTATTAGGTTCTTGATGCACACTGTATATTCCCCTTGGTCAGTGTTGTAATAAAACATACTAGTATTTTCATCAAATCTAGATAACAGTTGCTATGGACTTGAAGTGAGCTGTAATACAAAAGGCTCAATAGTATATTTGAATTTGACTATTGTGTGCTTAAAAGTCAGCTACAAGTCTTTCCCCTTCAAAGGTATCAGATTAAATGGTTTGTTGATCACTTTCAAAAGGTCAAAAATGAAGGTGAAAACTAGAACATCATCTGTCTTATTTGTCATTGTTTCAAACTGTATAAAGGTGAGAGAGGTAAACAAGGGCTCAAGTTGAAAGTTGATCTTGATTTCGATGACAGGACTTATGACAATAGTATAGGATGAAACAAAAGACAAAGACAAGAAGAGAGAATAAAAAGCAACTTAAAATGCCTCTACTTCACCCCTCTCCCAAGTACTAATTAAGAGTTTGTATGCCTTGGACTAGGCAATTCTAAGGGCTTTCTAACATGAGCAGTATATAGTAACCTCATCTCTTCCATACAGCCACTATTCTTTTTTTTTAGCCTTGTTTATTGTTCTCATTGTTCTTTAGCTACCTTGTTCATCCTTATAATATCTTCTTCTCTCTTGTCATCTCTAATCCTCATCTCAAAGTTGAGCTATTCCCTTGCCCTCTTTGCTGAAGAGCCAGAGTTATCTTCACTATTGTAGGAATTGCACAAAAGGTATAAGTACAAGTATCTACCCATAGCAGATAGGCTCTGATAGTCCACTGCTTCACTGATTAAGGAATACAAGAAGCAGTAGAGGATATCTCAAATCTCTGTAATAAGCGACAATGATGGAATATTCATAACTCCAATGGGAATTACAAATCATAAAGATCTTATTGCATACACTTTATTTAATAAATGCTATGCTAGAATTTACTTTGTGATGTATCTGACTAATCCATAGTGTGGCTGACTCTAGACTCTAGTATGTTCAACAATACTAGCAATACAATGACTTGGATTGAGTAAGGTTCTATCTAGGCTGTTTATTGTGCAAGTATGTGAAAACTCATTCCAGCTAGTTATAGATGGCAGTACAAAGAATTGTATACTTTAAAATAGAGTTTTACTATCTCTTAGAATCAATTGACCTGTGTCCAACTGCTATTATCATGGAACTTTTCTCCACTTCAGTCTTCAAGGCACTTACTTGAATATTTGCTACTACCACCAAGATCTGTACTAGAAGCAGTTCCACCTAGCATTGCTGTCAAGGCTTTTTCATAACTTCCATGCCTGCCTACTTGTCAGCACATCACTTCAATGCTGACAGGGAGATATGGGTAACAAGCTTGAGTACCATCTATTTTCAAGGCTAGCATCCTAAGCATAAACCTGAAGATCATGCTGAGTTCCTTAGCCCCAAGTGCCACAATAATGAAGGACTATAATATATTCTAAAGAGTGTCACATTCCCTTTGACCTTATATAAGCAATTAGAATTGATACTGACCTATCAACTAGGAAGTATATCAAGCAATACAAGGCTGATCCCCAGTCAATGCAACTAACATCAAGCATTTCCCTTTCAGCAATTTCATGTATATTTTAACTCTCTTTTCAAAGTTCTTTTCATCTTTCCCTCATAGTACTTGTTTGCTATCGGTCTCTTGCCTATAATTTTAAACTGCATTCCCAAATAACTTGACTCATTGAGAGTACATCACATAGTACTGGTTTGTCCATGTTAAAGATAGGATTTACTCTCTATGATACTCTCTTCTAAGAGACTTGTACATGGTCTAATGACACTTCTTTAAATTACAACTCAGACAGTCAAAGACTATCAGATTCAAAATTTGAGCTCTTTCTACTTCACTTATAGTTACTAGAGCCAACTCTAGAAACCAACAAAATAGAACTATATGTCCTATATCATTATTCCATGCTAATATATATTCAAGCAAAATACCTGCTTTAAACACTCTAATTTTCTCAAAATAAATGTTCTAGTTCTCTGATATACCTAGTGAAGGGCATGCCAATTCATCAAGAGAAAAGGTCTAGTCAGACAGTACAACATCTTATAGTAGATCACCTGTCCTGACCTAAAATTCAACTATGAGCTTTTTAATTGCAATAACTTTAATATATGCTATTGGAGCTGGAAGGCTGCTGGTACTGGACTTGCCCTCCAATTGTTCCTTGTTAAGAGGTTTAAATTGTACTCATTTCAATTATAAGACCTGAAAGAGCTCTATTTTGTTATTTATTGTCACTATCTCCTCAAATTAAAATTGGGTAATTTCCACACCCACTGTTTTTGTTGAATGTAATAGCCATTTCTTAGGCTTTCTCTCCAGAATCAAACCCTTATTCTCTATTACCTGTTGAAATCATGGTAGACCTTCATTCTACCATTGAAAGTTGATACAGCAGATATTTAAATGAAGTATTGCTGGTACAAGGCCATGTAATTCAAGTAGTTATTATGAATCATTAAATGACCAGTAAGCTGCATTGGTTTTTTATCTAATAAATACACTTCTCCCAGAAGTTGGGGCTTGATTGTATGTATTAGCTCTAGAATTACCACAGTTATCCATGTAGCAAGTCATTGTCAAATAAACTGTAACTGATTTAATGAGTCATTTGCAGTTTCACAGTACAAACTTGTTTATACTTGAACATACATGTCTTGATCTTTGAGATAAGCATATGACCACTGGTAGAATTAATTAGATAACTAATTCTTCTAATCCAGTCCTCTATTAGACAGTTGCTCTCTATTTGGTAAGGCCTAAGAAGTTTTTTTAAACTATTGATCACTCACATGATAGCAAGAACTAATTCTTCCACTTAAAAGTTTCATTTGCTACCATAATGAGTCTGCCTTATACCCTTGATCTCAGATATCTCAGGTAAGTCACCCCATGTATTAAAAACATAGATCACCACCTTCCATGAGGACTACCAGTAACCAGCTTATCACTCAGTCATGATGGATCCTCAAGTGGTTAATTATGTCTGGTCTAGCCATTGGCAATCAACCCATATTCTTCTCAGCATGTGTGGAATGGAATGACATACATGAGTCTAGAGTTGTTTGAGGGTTTGTATAGTCTAGACTGGTCAAGGGTTAATGGGTCTGGACCATAGCTAGGCCTGGGCCAGTGTAGAATAGTCTGGTTCACATGGATGAAGTCAAATAGAGGCTAATTATGCGAACAAAGTATTAGGCTTATAACAAGCCTAAATGGCAATGGAAAAATATGGGAAAATAGCTATAAAATAGAGTGATTAGAATAGTATTAGTGAGAGAGCACCAATGGTTAGAGTATGGTGGTGGTCAGCAAGGTGTCAGCAAGGTTTAGAGTGATTATAACACAAACACAATAGGACCAAAAAGGAAGAAGCTGTATTATCAGTATGTGATGAGAGTGGACCCTGACAAAGAGTGAATGACTAAGGTACTGCAGATATGATTGAAGTGGTGAGATTAGCAAGCCAGCAATGACAAGATCTTAATGGGGCTAGAACAGCCAAGACATGAGTCCAAGAAAGAACTATGGAGCGAAGGGAATAGAGCAACATAGAAGAAAAAAGAAAGAATCGTAACAAGGACAAGAAGACAAGTAGACTTATACTCTCTAGTCTGGACATTAATGCTTATGAAGGACAGTATTCCCACAGCATATTGACAACAACATCAGTATCTGCCTAGTCTTGTTTATGGATTTTAAAACTCTGTACATGCTCAAAATCTGGCTCTAGCTTGCCATTCAACAGGAGTATTATATTATCAGGTTTGAAATGCTCTTGATATGGACTTCCTTCAAGGTTCATATCTACAGACATATTAGTCTAGTTATGAAAGAAAACAGATACATTTACCATCACTTGATCAATAGTATTATAAATCTTATCAATGGGAACAGTGCCACCTGTTTTGCTATACTTTTCATGTTCACAAATTCATTTCACTACTCATTGTTTGCAATACTTGACACTTTCATTTTTTTCTATCAACAATTCTAAACTATATCAAAAACAAGTTTATAATTAGGACACAGATTTCTAATCTATCTTTGTCACCACTTGACCATGTCAATGGTGACCAAGTATGGTACTAGGTGCTTGTTTACCTATGTTGTCTAAATATTTGCTCCAATTGAAGAAGGTCTTAGTCTAGATTTATCCATGTTTATATTGTAGCAGATAAAAAGACAACTCTGTCAAGAAACAGATTCTTATCTGTTGATTTTAATGGGATTTGAACTCATGTCCTTGAAATAGACTTCTAATCTGTTTTTCATGAACCACTTGACTATCATCTATATGATGATGACAATTATTTAGTACACTTTGTGTATATCTTTGCCTATACTATTGACTATATAATTTTGTTCTAGACCCTTGTGTGTACTCTGTTTTACACTTCAATGCTAATGTTGACTAGACATATGCTCAGATTAAAGTCTTGTCTATGTTTATCTATATCTATTTACTTACATTGTTACAAACAAAAAAACAACACTGTTAAAAGGAACAAATTTCTAATCTGTTGACTCTGCTAGGATTTGAACTTGTGTCTTTAAAAACTCTGTATGATAATGAAAATCAAACTATCAATTTACCACACTTTGGACATCTACTTTGCTTTTGAATCCTTGTGCCTACATTTTGTCAAACAACTTCAGCTAATCAAAAATGTTTGTCTATACTACTTCATTGTCAACTTGATTTGATTTAATACACCTTCATATATTTACTATACTTTGTCTATACTTTTTGGCTATGCTCACTATGGATAGTAGTATTCTTGATGTTGAATGACTCATGTTAATTTGTGTACTAAAAAAAGCAAAAAAGTCTACACTCTGATGTGTCAAAGTCAAAGCTAAAGACTAGTGCTCCTCTTGAAGTTGATCATCCTTGTCTTTCCTAACAATTAATACAACTATTTTATTGCTAAGTGCAAATGAACTAGCCTTAAAGTAGATTGTGAGAAGAGAGAAGAAAGTTCAAGGCTAACTGCTAAGACTAGTTGAACAAATCCATAGAATAAGGCTTAATCTCAGCAGATTGTAGCAACAAGGAAACTCTACCACTTACAAGTTACAGTACTCTATTCCCATTCAAGTTGTCTACAAAGGATTATCCTCATGTATATCATGATTACAATTTGTAGATGAACCTGCCAACCATATCCACCAGACAAGTCTAGTCTATCTGATTTGGTACATTAACATGAAGTTTTATCTCAACTTGATTTACATGTGTGAGACAAAATATCATCACTTCCAGTATAGATTCTGGCTTAGAGACATTCAGCCATAATCTCATAGATAATAGCTTTACATCATTGCTTAATCAGACAGGTGTAAATACCAATTATCTAAATGGACAGTTCCTCTTATACTATGTCCAATTACTATTCTGATGACAATGCTATCAGTAGGCTAAAACTAACCTATTTTACAACAGTCTAAACCCAGCTCATATTCTCTATTGGTGAGTAATCAATCTAATATTTATTGTATTCTGCTTTGGTATGATAGGAAGAGCCAACATTGAAGGATCAAAAAGTAACATTGCTATAAATGCTTGACTGCTACAAGCCAGTTATTCCTATGGTAACTTTTCTGGCACCTCTAGCCTCAAATTCAGAGGAACTAAAGGATTGATAGGCCATACTTTCATGGTTAGTTCGGAAGAGCACACGTCTGATCAAGGGGACTTTACCATTTTGTTCTATACAAGATTTCTATTCTTATTGAGTCCTTTTAGAATACCTTTTAACAGATGTGCTGCCCTAGTCAAACTCCCTATCTGACAATGTCTTCAATTCAGATTGGCCCTCAAAGGATCTTGAAGCCAAAAGGTGGAACTATTAACTCTAGCTCCACATCATTGAATAAGTAGAAAGTGATAAAAGTAGTGGTATTTTACTGGCATCGAAGCTCCCACTTATTCTATATCCTCTATGTTTTTTTATAATATCAAACTAGAGTCAAGCTCAACAAGGTCTTAGCTTTGTTTATTTATATCAGATAAATAAGATAAATAAACAGATTGGCTACCTACTGTTCAGTTCTCTTATAATTCAAAGAGACAAGTCTCTACTCAGAAGATACCTTTTAAAGTCACTAGATCATAGAGTATTCAAGAAACCCTCAGAAAAATAATTAGGTCCCTATGAAATTACAAAACTAGTAGGAGACAATGCTCTCAAACTCCATCTACCCAAATCCCTTAGAATTCATCTAGTTATTAATCTCAAGAGTCAAGAAATATGAAGAGTGCTTAGAAGGACAAACCATTTTCAAGCCAGGACCTGTTCTTGTCATAAAAGACAGAGATGATGGATATAAATTAGAGTATATTATTGATTCTAGATGAAAATCTAACAGACTTGAATATCTAGTGTATTGAAAAGGCTATCTAGATAAAAATCCTACTTGAGAACCTAAATCTAATCTCAAAAATGCCCCACACATCATCATCTAATTCCATAGAAAGCATCATAATACTTCTAGACATCTTAACATGATGAGTTGGAACCAAGATGAAATATCTTACATTTCTCTTGTTTCTTGATAAATGCCTCATCATTTCTTTGTGGTATTGTGAGTAGTATGAGTCTACTATTGTGAATTGACATTCTACTCACTTGTAGTCATTATACCAGCATCTCTTTAGAATCTTGACTGCTAGTATTTTAAAGTCCAGTCTTGAACCATTCAAAAGACTAGCAACTGAACCAGACTGCAACTGGTTGCAATTGAACTGCAGTTGTCAGTTACCCTAGTTGCTGACTAGTTGCAGTTGCAATTGTCAGGTCTGGCAGCTGGTCTAGCAACTGGTAGTAACTGGTTGAAACCAGTGCACAGTCACCCCCTATCTATAGTACCATATAGGGCAATATTAGGTGAATTTTCCTGATTTCTTTGACATTATTTAAGCCATATATTACTCAAAATCCACTTTTCCTTATCAAAAGTTAATATATCATATAGAAAATATAATGGAACTTTTCTTCTCTTTTATTGTGCTGTGTTTTTGAAGGAGTAACTATCTTAATGATGATTTAAGGTATTGTTTGGCCTTGTGATTGAAACAAGCCTCAAACTTGGGACTTGTTAAAGGAATAGAAGGGAAGAGGTTGGTAGCCACTCAAGAGAGGCAAAAACTCCAAGAGAACTTTACTGAAATCTCTAAAGGTAGTATCGAGCCTTTATATACTAAACTACTGTTTGTACATGTTGATGTCTATTTCTAAATAGGGAATTGTATAATGATGAGAAGGAAATCAATGATTGGAGAATAAGGGATGGTTTTTGTGAATGCATCAAGCATAAGACACTTATCAATGATAAGAAGAGAAAGATGTGTCATAGATAAGAGATAAGGCATAGCTTTGATATCAGGAATGAAAGATAGAAGCATAAGGGTGGCAGCCAATTAGAAGGGTTTCCAAGTACAGCCTTGTCATGAGGTATAACACATGTAGATCATGTGATCAGTGAGGGACATTCCTTTTTAGAAAATGTAAGGTAAAAAGTTGGGATCATAACACTATTCCCTCTCTGCCAATCTTGCTCTGAAAGATCTATGTCATAATTGAGATGATGGAGGCTAATGTCAATATTTACTGGTTCATCATTCTCAGTGAGGTTTTCATAGGGATGGAAAAAGGAAGAGAACATTTCATAGGTCATTTTTAATTTCCAGGGTGCATTAGAGTGAGAATCATTGAAATCTTGCAGGGCTTCTGCATATCCCATGAGATTCTTTACTAGTTCCCATGTGTGTTCAGAGTTCTTATCCTTTCCAATGAACGAGATACTCTAGGCACTTTCTATGTAATCTGGAGTCAACAATATCATCAACGACAAATAATTCTTCTTGGTCCTCAGTAACTTTGACTGGGCCAGGTTTGTACAACATCTGGCCTTCTAGGTGCTTCTTGTAGGGTTTTACACATGAAATGTTTACTACTGGATGTACATCAGAAAATTGGTGATGAAAAGAGATAACTAGATAAAGACTTACCTGTCCTTATCTGAAATGCAATGTACAACATATATATCTGAATGACATGACCAATGAGATGCAATTAGATACTTGGGGAGGCATTTTATACATGATCATATTCTAAACAAGTCTTTGTATAGGTATTCTAGCCTTTCAGATCATAGGTGATATTGTGGCTCCAAGTCAACATCATGTGGTGTCCTTGATCCACCACTGCAGTATGTTACTGATGACCTTCTTTGCACTTTTGCCATGTGTAGACAATGATATTGTACTTAGTGTTCTCAACAACCATTGCTGGAAGGACTCTTCAATTGGTCAGTAATTCTCCCCACCAGCAGAAGCCTCTGTCCCTCAAGCTTGTCCTTCCTTTGTCTTAGTAATGCAATAATCCACATTATTCTGCTCAGGTTGCCAGCCTTACTGTCTAATATCACATTTCTGCTCTTGCAATTCAATTTTGGTAATGGTATTTTGTCCCTTAATTGCTTGTCTTCCCACACAACCACTTCCGGATCTAAATGTGCTAGCTGTGCCGCATCTCGGCAGCCCATGGTACCATACACCCCCGGCTTGGTACTACTAGTAACCCTTCCTCCGAGTCTCATGCAACCCTTGTAGGTGTTTTCAACCATTTATCACTGAACGCTGCTGTCAACGCTAGCAGCACCTTCTTGATGGTTTGCGATAATAGATGGTACTAGTAGTACACATTCCCCTACTTTATCCCCTTCTCATGTGATCGCCTCTAAGTTTGAATATGCCAGCTGTGTCATCTCGGCAGTCATGGTACACATCCCCCCGATTAACTATTCCTTTTACACAACCTTCGCAGGCGTCTTTGACCACTTATCGCCAAGTGTCATGTCAGTGCCAGCAGGGCCATTTCAAGGAAGTTGGTTGCAACCATGGCATGCACCGCCCTAATTACTCTTGGCCTCATGCAGCCCCAATCTAACATCTTCCGATCTTTTATGATAGAATGTCACTGTCTGTGCTAGGCACACTTTTGATGAAACTTACACCAATGATCTGAATTCTCAAGACTACAGCTTGAGCTGGCTCATTACATCAAATTACGGAATGTAACATTTAGATAACGCTGTACTGTATCACTCTGAGAGGCTAGGTAATAAAGAGAAGTACACTAAGGGAATGACACTGATGCAGCCACCACATTGATTTGTGTGTGCTTCAAACAAATTCTAGCGAGTGCACTATTTTTACTCGGGGCATGCTGCGTCTCTGTGTAAAGTGGAAACACTTGGCTGTGATGACATTAGGGACAAAGAATAAGGACACTGATTATGCTCACCGATTCCACCAAGTCAAAAGAGCATCGACTTCTTCATGCTCTTCTGGATCCTCTAGTAACTCCAAGACACTATTATAAAAGCACTCCGAGTCGGTGAGCAAATCCGTACATGAAAAGACCTGTGCTGAGGTCAATGCAAATTGGGCCTGTCATTACTTTAATCAGGCAACATCATAAGTTGGAACCTAGTATTGACCTGTGTAGTGACGTATGCAATTGAGGCTTTTGTTACAGATCGCATGCCATGAATTCTCGTATTGCCGGACCTTGTTGCCTTTGGCTCTTGATCGACGGAGCTGAGAGACGTGAACTTGAAGATGTGCTTGAATGCCTACATTAAAGTGTGATTGGATTGCATGTTGCGCACGCCAAGTTCCTACTCACTGATATCAAAATCCCACTCCGTAGAAGATCATTCCACAGGTCTTCTGTGTCATACGTATAATTTGCATATACGAAGATCGGCCATTGGTCCCCAGAAACAGGCTGCAACTGACCTGAGACAAGGTTACGCCTAATGCTTTCACTGGGGGTGAACGAGTGACAAGACACGCAACATAGAATGACTTACTCAAGGTTGTTCCAATCGAGTCCAGCAGGGCAAAGTAATGCCCCGGTCCTCTCATGGTTGAATCCCCACCCAGACTTCGCGTTACGGGGAATATGAGGATTGAGACTCTGCCCCTTCAGTGTGATCCAATCAATGACTGCCCCCTTCATACCTTTGGTATCATCGGCTCTGGCTCTGTTTGCACCTTTTTGAATCTACAGGCGTATTAGACGGCTTCCTAAATAATAATGTTTGTGCACCCACTAAATCGGCGATCTCGATAGCATCTTCCTTGGATGCATCCACAAGACGACCTTCGAGACCAGGTACCATTTTTAAGAGGGCCTTAAAAACTGCATATTCCCTTCGATCTCTTCAAGATACCTGGTCAGGTAGAAACACAACCCAAATCCACATGTGCTTACTGTGCAGACAGCTCCTCTAAACGATCGTCAGCGTTGTCACCCATAAAAGTGAGGCCATGCAATATCAGCATTTGTACATTGCAGAATGTGTGTACAGCACGGCCGAAGTGTCAACTGTGATGAACTAAAGGGTCCTGTGCAGTGCTAAGAGAGGTTGAGTGAACATCTGGTACCCTCGGGGAGATACAGATGTGACTCATGGACGCTTCTTGGGGCCTAGCTCCAAGGCATTTGTGTTAGCCCTTTTGTGCCCCATGGACTCTCCGTTTGAATTGCGATCCATGGCAAGTGTGCTGAAAGAAGAAGCCAGGTGAGAGTATGAGTGCAAGAGCTGGAATGCAGACAATGCACCTTTGTTTCTCCTTATATGCCCGGAAGATGGGGATGGGAATTTCAGGTGATCGCAGGAATTTGCTTAGACATATTGCATCAGCCAATCTGACGCAGGAAACCTTACCCAAGGGTGATCGCGACTCAAAGAATCGCTTGTCAAGAACGATTCAGACTCAGAAGCCATGGCCTGAGTCAGCCAGTCTAACCACAAAAAACTTTGTTACTGATGGGAGCACTAGTACGACAGTGTGCAACTTACCTTTTTATGCGGTCTTCTACCATACATAGGCGACTCAGAGAATCGCTTGTCAAGAACGATTCAGACTCAGAAGCCATGGCCTGAGTCAGCCAGTCTAACCACAAAAAACTTTGTTACTGATGGGAGCACTAGTACGACAGTGTGCAACTTACCTTTTTATGCTGTCTTCTACCATACATAGGCGACTCAGAGAATCGCTTGTCAAGAACGATTCAGACTCAGAAGCCATGGCCTGAGTCAGCCAGTCTAACCACAAAACTTTGTTACTGATGGGAGCACTAGTACGACAGTGTGCAACTTACCTTTTTATGCTGTCTTCCACCATACATAGACAAGTCTTATTACAGGCGTGTTGCGTTGCTATTGGTACGATGGCCAACTTGAATAAGCCACTGAGACCAACGCCAGTGCAAACGCCAATGACTCGGACTCATCAGAACTGAGTCATGGGTCTATAATCAAGCCTAACTAAAAATTGCTTAATCTCAATGGTGGATAATAGGAAGCATATCTGAGTCATTGACAAGGGTGACCTCCATACTGCGATGAGTGATAGGCCTTGGAACTAGACAGATGCAAACTGCAATTAATGCGCCACTGGCATGCTAATGGACGCCAGGAATATCGTTGACGCAAAATGGATGTTGTACTTACATGCATTCATCCCATCTCTCCGTCGACTTGGATGAGCAAATTATACAGCGATGGGATAACCACATCTGAGTCCTTGATGTGTCCAGGTAGGTCTTGCTGGGAAATCGGATGGTCGTGACACCAGTACAACCAAATCGAGCGCTAAGTCCCGGGCTCTCAAGAATTTCCTGCCACGAGTAAAATCATTAAGGTACATACTAAGTCACACAAAGGACAAACATGCCACTCACCCAAATCTGTTGACAAGGCTGCAGGGAATTGTGGTACAAGATCTGAATTAGAAGATACTACTAGTGAGTCAAGAAACTCACCGCAAGACTGGATGAGCGCTCAAGTCAAACTTGAATGTGTGCGTTGCGAATGTATTGCTCTGAAGGCTAGTACTATGAACCAGAATTTCAAGCAAGGGATCATACCACTGGCAGAGTTGCCATGGTGGATCCAGCACTCCATTCTGCTCAATAAGCTCGGGAACAGTAAGGCTAGCCTGAGGTGGACAGCCTGAGGGATCAAGACTCAGAGGTTGTGTGTAATGGAAATCAGAGTATGGTACCTACAGGTACACCTTCTCAACCCTTAACAACGGCAACTAGAGTATAAACCCCCAATTCGCTTCAGAAAGGTCATTACCTCGTAAGTAATCCCGGAACAAGTAAACAAACCGGAAATATTCTACAAGACGATCGATCCTGTGGATCCACTAATGGACGTTTGGGCATTTGAACCGAAAGAGCAAGGTTAAATTGAGTGTGCTCGGACTGGAATATCCGAGTCAGCGACTAGTAGGTGACCATTGGTGTTCGATTTACCAACCGTAGTCGCGCTTGTAGTAGTATCCACAATATTTCCGTATCCGAACTGGTCTGTAATGCTATGATATTCAAATCACAATACCAAGCACTCTTGAGCCTACCAGTGGCAGGCGATTGAGTCATGATGAGCGGCAAATATCTAGATCCCATCATGTCAACAAAACCACGATGAAGCAGGCCTCACCAAGACACCCCAAACTTTATTTGTGATGGTATTGATGACATGGAACAGTGATTAACCCAGACGATCAGGTGACCAGCAACTTCAAGTTGAAATGTCTAGATCAAGCACATCACATTAATGAAACCATAATGAAATATACCATCGAGACATAAACTTTATTTGCAATGCGATCGGTGCTACCGCAGAACACCAGCCAGAGGAGCCTGCCAGCATGTCCTTTCTACCTCCATCACAAGGTGTTATAAAACGGTGTCAAGTTGGCCGTATTCCGAGATTCAATTGTTAAGTTCGTTGCCCAATTTTCATGAATCTATAAGTACCCGATTGCATGAAGCACTTCTGTGAACATCAATCTACCCTCACCATTGATATCCAGGAAATCACTGGCAGAGATTATGTCCCGGGAGGTCAAGGTGGACCCATCCTCGTTCCAGAGCCCAATTGACTTTATATTTGGTCCAAAGCAACCATTATATTAGTAATTCGCCCCTCAGTTGTGGCGAACGTGGAGATTTAGTTCGAAGCTGTTACAGAAAACAAATGTACATATCGAAACCGATCACGTATACATAAACTGGCACTATTTCACCCAGCACATCTGACACCATCAAAAACGATGATTTGTACAGAAAAAATACAACAGAAAAGGTACTAATAGTTCGAATCTGAATAAAAATTACATATGCGACGGAAAGTAAGAAAGGCACAACCTACTAGTAGAAACAAACGAAGGCAAGCAAGCCTGTGTGCATTCCAACGGAAGTGTCAATCCGATTTAGCAACCTGTAAAGTATACTTAGACTCATGCTCCCTAGTGCCAACGTCTGCTTCAAGTGGCAACCCTGTAGTGATTGTCTAGTCCAGGATAATTTAGCGGTCGAAATGTAAGTTCCATATGTGCGATGGCTAACTCACTCTCGGCATCACAACCATCACCAAGACCATAGTGCTCTTTACAAAATTCATCAGTGGCATCACGACCCTCCTCTTCTCGCAACTCGCCATGAAGGGATGCATAGTGTTACAATCACTCTAAACCTTGCTGACCACTTTACTAACATCCTTGCTGACATCCTTGCTGACATCCTTGCTGACCACCACATAATCTAACCATTGGTACTCTCTCACTAATACTGTTCTAATCACTCTATTTTATAGCTATTTTCCCATATTTTTCCATTGCCATTTAGGCTTGTTATAAGTCTAATACTTTGTTCATCCATGCGAACCAGACTATTCTACACTGGCCCAGGCCTGGCTATGGTCCAGACCCATTAACCCTTGACCAGTCTAGACTATACAAACCCTCAAACCATTCTAGACTCATGTATGTCATTCCAT
>JBBPUM010000374.1:0-17870 GCA_038094695.1 Chiua aff. virens | reverse complement strand
CGGAGAGAGAACGGGCGTATGTCGTGTCCGCCCTAAAGCAGACCGGATCTATATCAGAAGATGATGTTAAGGATAACTTCAGTTGGATCGAAGTGATCAGAGCAGCCAAATCTTTCCATATATGGCTGTTCGTTATCAATGCGTTCCTTGGAGGTAAGCACAAGTTCAACCGGCCGAACTCCGATTGACAGCAAATATTTCCAGGTACGATACTCTTCGGAATGGTCTAGTGAGTTGGTTTGTCACTTTTCTCTTTTTCGATGTTGATATTCATGACGATAGCTTCCAACCATCGATCGTTGTTAGTCTCGGATATAAAGGCGATCAAGCTCAACTCATGAGTACGCCACCACTCGCGGCTGCTTCTGTTCGTGCGTATCTCGAGAATGTCGTTGACGACTATTGACTCAGACGTCGGGCATCGCTCCAAAGTGTCCATCATCGCGGCCATCATCGCGGATCGCTATCGGTGTCGTGGTTACATTTTTATACTCTTTACGATTCTGGAAGTGATTGGCGCTAGCATGTTCTACGGCACGTTGGAGATCCTCACCAGAGTAGATTCATGATTGATCTGATGCCTATGCACAGCGAGTAAATCTCCTCATGTGCGCTATGGATCTCTTTTCTTCTGGGCGGCGGGCGTGTTTGGCTTGACGCCTACGACGACGACATGGTTGGCAAACAACGTGGCGCCGCACGCTCGGCGTGCCACCGCTTTGGCTGCAGCTTCCACTGCTGCCCAGGTAGGTGGTATTCTCGCTACGTGGCTTCTTGGATACATTTCTCCTGCGCCCAACTACAAGGCGGCGATGATCACGTTCATCGTCATGTCTGTCGCCTCGGTGATCTTGGCGGTAGTCACCTCAATGTACTTCACGTGGCAGAATCGTCAGAAGAGAGAGAAGAGGCAGTATATGAAGAAAGAAGAAGAGCCTGAAGGTCTTGGGGATGATAGTGCCTGGTTTGTATATAGCTTGTAGAAATATCCCTATATGAAGATCGGTAACGTGCCACGGTGCTTGCCTGCATAACACTTGATTCACAGTAAGCTACAATTGATGATGGACAACCACAGGGCTTGATATACACATGCGAACACCAAGGTGGCCTTCTGGTGGCTTGTATAATTGAAAGTACATTCGTACATCAACATAAAATAAGGCATAAGATAGGCAAAGGCCTGCAGGACTCTAGCCACGATACAGGTCATCCGTGCGCGTGTACAACAACCTTGTATATGATAACGTTCCACAAATAGCCAATTAGTACCTGTAGGGGTCAACGCGACTGATGCATTTTGGCCGTGGCCGGACCCACTCAGGTCCCATGGTGTTTCGAACCTTCTCGGAAATGCCTGCCTCGACGATATATCGCAAGTCGAAATCGGATAACGTCTCTTGTGGTATGTCGAAATTGAAGACGGATGGGGCCCGGTTTTCCGGAGTGCGAGGGAACCCCACTGGCCATGTGGGTAGGTAACACATCGCCTGTGCAATGTTCATGAGTCGAGAAAACAATTATCACAATCCTTTCATCGTGCTTCAAAAAAACGTACCATGGGACCGCAGGCAGGATCGCATTTGACCCACACACTCCAATCAAGCCATATCATCAGCCGGTTCAGGTCCTCTACCCAAGCATTGCGAAGTTGAGTTATCTCGGCAACGTCGAGAGACTCCTTTGTATTTAGCTTTGCATCGATTCCTGTGTAAACTCCGGCGGCCCACATCTTGGTCACCACGCGGCAGATTTCCCGGCTCGTCCCTTGGATAGCCTGAAATATCAGTTTCTCCGACCCAGTCATAGAGCCTAACAAGGTTTCTATAAAGGAAGTGTGGACCGTGGCACAGTGCTTGTATATCGGAATCGCCCAGTCCAGCGTAGTCTTGTTCAATGGGTCTGGAGGGAAGGCCGAGAGCTGGAGGTAAGGCGTGAGCATGACTCTGAGCTGCGTGTGTGTTTTGTTGGCAAGATCAATGAAATCTTCTGGACCTGTTCCAGGTGAGCTGAGGAGATGGCGTGTCAGTTCCAGTCGTTCGGCGAATCGGTCAACTATGACCCGTATGAGTGTTTTCCAATCAATTCCACTCGAGAGATCCGATGCTCTGGTCAGCGTCGTTTCAATCCTTGACTTCACGGCCGACAGGTCTTCGTCGGATACATTCCCCGCACGATGGTCCCACCTGTCTTGACCGGCTCGAATGGGGACGAGTGATGGTACAAGTTGGGTGTCGTAGAAAGAGACCAAACCAGAAAGATCCAACTGGATACGCGTCTCACCAGGGAAATGGTTATGCCAAGAACCAGCATGGATAGTTTCGAACACTGCGACTGACGCTATCCAAACCTCACTACTTTGACTCAAGCAAAGTTACGGAACGAAGACTCACATAAACTTGGCAAGCTACCACCTGGAGGCTCTATATTCAAGAAAGAAACCACACTGAATCGAGATGTGAAGTCGCAGATCATAATCTCGCTGAGACCAGCCAATTAATCACCGATAGGGTCGAGTCATGGGAGACGTGATCGCTCACAAATCCATTTCCATCCTGTAATGAGGTTCGATCCGGGAATTTAACAGAGTGGACTGAATACTAACCTCACAAAGCCATCCAGACCAAACTTCTTTCCCCATTTGCAAAGGCCCTGGATACGTGGTATGTCCTCCGACATCTTGCCAGAACTAGGCGCACCCCACACAATAAGGTCTTGTGTATCTAAAGTGCCATACGGCAGCTTTGCAGCACTGTTACCATCAAAATACAAGACTCGGAGGGGTCGAGTGGTTGCCAATGTAAGCAGCCAACATGGTTCTTTTGCTAGTGGAAGATGATTGGGTTTGATTCCGTAGTCTCGGCAAAAATAATGTGCATGTTCAGGATCTGTAGAAACCCAATCCGGATTCGTTGGTATATCGTTGTGGTAGGTACCATGGTACAGAAGCGTTCTTTTTGGAATGGTTCCGGGCACGATGTTATGGCCTGGTGGAACCCATTTCAATGCTCTCGATCGACGCGCATACAGAGCTGCCTACCATTCCTCATGCGTGTATTAGGCCAGTGCTGAAGTAGGGAATGCACGGTGTCGAATATCAAGTGGTCAGTAGTGTTGGTATCCGGGAACTTGTTGAGACTCCATTCTCCAGTGTCTTCTCCCCCATTGAGAGTGCCGAGGCGAATACCTTGCCCAGAAGCCAGCGCTCGGACTTGACACACGAAGAAAATAAGATTGAAAGAGAAGAAAATGGTGGGCAACATCATGCACAGCAGAGGTAGGTCTTTTCCCCATTATAAGCGCTCCTAGATCGAAGCTAAGCAGTGCATAATTGATGGTTCGAAAGCGAAGTACATCCGAATTACAGTCGTTGTTCGGAAGTACCTGGGTCCTGACACACGCAAGTTCAAACTTGGGCTTCACGTCGAGAGGATTGATCATAACTTCAGTCCTCGAGTACCGGATCACGTCCGACAGTTGGCGGTAATGCACAAAGTGTATATCGCTTGGAAGCATTCAACCGAGTCACATAAATCGGTAACTAAACGTTTCAACATTATCAAGTCCACCAGCTAGTCAGCGACGAGCTCCAGGAAATTATATCAGAGGTAGAATCTGTCTCTCGAGAAGACATCAAAACTCGTAGGGATCAACCAATCTAATACATTTCGGCTGTGGCCGCTGCCACCCGTCCCTGACAGGGATTGGGAGGGGAATTGGAGGACGCTCGAACAAGGGGAAACCTATGGGCCACGTCTGCAGCCAACACATTTCCTATCAGTCGTCCATCAGTCACAGTGCAAAGTCCGCATGAAGTGCAACAAACACACCTCGGGACCACAAGCAGGATCGCACTTGACCCACTCGTGCCAGTCGAGCCAGCTCACTAATCCATTCAATTCTTCTGCCCAAGTATTCCGAAGGAGGGTGAGCTTGGAAATGTCGAGCGATTCCTTTGTGTTGAACTTTGCATCAACGCCCGCATAGGCTCCAGCAACCCACATCTTGGTCACCACTCTGCAGATCTCTCGGTTGGTACCCTGCACAGCCCGAAGAATCAACTTCTCCGAGTCGGTCATGGAGCCGAGCAAGGCTTCCATAGGCTTTGTGAAGGGTGTAGCGCAGCGAGTGTATATCGGAATCGCCCAATCCAACGCGGTCTCGTCCGACAAATCTGTCGGGAAGGCGTCGATATGGAGGTAATGATTAAGCATGACTCTGAGCTGCGTTTGAGTCTTCTTTGCAAAATCGACGATTTCATCCGGATTTGCTGCGGGTAAGTTGATAAGATAGCGCGTCAATTCCAGTCGGTCGGAGAACCGGTCGGCGACGACACGCATGACACTTTTCCAATCAACTCCACTCGACATTCCCAAGGGCTTGGCCAAATTCTTCTTTAGGGTCGACTCCACTGTCAATAAATCTTCTCTGGACAAGTTGGCCACACGATGGTCCCACCTTTCCTGACCAACGCGGACGGGAACCAGTGATGGGACAAGTCGGGTGTCGTAGAAGGATACCAACCCGGACAGATCCAACTGGATACGGGTTTCGCCCGGGAAGCGATTATGCCAGGAGCCCGCATGAGTGACTTCCGACCCAGACGGTCCCTCTGTGCAACACTACATGAGAAGAGCCAACTCAGACAATAACCGAGAATAGCTCACTGAGGATCTGTTCTGTAGTGCCCGGGTGCACAAGATGCGAGCCAGAAATCACTTTAACATGAGAGGAAAAGTCACAAAGCATGAGTTCACTAGAACCAGTCATTCGGAAATTGTTGAAGCATGAGTAGATTGACATCTTACAAAGCCATTTCCATCCTATGAGGAGAGTCAATACAAGACAGTGCAGGAGGAAATAAGTATTTACCTAATGATGCCATCCACGCCGACTTTCTTTGCCCACTCGCAAACCAATTCAAGCCGCCCCCATTCGTCCCACAACTTGTCAGGGCGAGATTCACCCCATAAGAAAACGTCCTGAGTATCCAAGGGTCCAAATGGAATCTTCGCTGCGCTTGTTCCGTCCAAATACAAAACCTTGATAGGTTGAGTGACTGAGAGCGTATGGAACCAGCATCCTCGTTCAGGCCGAGGGGGCTCAGGGAACCTTTCGCGGCAGAAAAAGTAGGAATGTTCGGGGTCCAGGGCAAGCCATTCAGCGCCCTCTGGAACCTCATTCTCCATCGTCGCAAAATACATGACCGTTCCCGTCGGAATAGTACCCGGCACAAGGGTGTGTCCTAGACGAAAGCAAGCGTTCTAATGGAGCGCTGTCGACAATGAAAATATCACTGACCATTTCTCATGCGCGTGTTGGGCCAGTTTTGAAGCAATGAGCGCACCGTTTCGAACACGAGATGATCAGTGGCATGGGGGTGCGGAGGTTTATGCAAGTCCCATTCTGCAGGGTCGTCGCCTCCAAAAATGGCGAGCTGCTCGTCAGGCCAAAGGGGACTGAAGCCCAGTGGAACCTGACCGAGCGCGGAGGCAAGCTTGAGAGCTGATGCGACAAAACAGAAAAGACCTGCTCGTAGCATGGGAGGGCACAGTGGAGGCGGTCGGAGAACACGTTTGCACTTTTTCAACTCCCCTGATTCATAAGCCCAAATTGTTCGGATCCATCGATTCTCGGCCAGGGCCCACTGAGTGGCTTTACGTAGTACATATCCGATGTCGTGGGAGTGCAAAGTACGATCGCGCCACATTCAAGGTCTCCTCGGTAATCGATAAAGTATCCAATTGAGTGCGGGCTCTGGAATACCACCAAACTTGAGCTGAAACGCTGACAGTATCAGTCAAATGGAACCAGGGGTTGATCTCCTAGTGGGTGGTCATACGATGGAGATCATCGGGTTTTAGTGGCCGTAGGTCGGGTTGCCGCGTTTGAATTTGAGACTACTACTTCAAGTCGAATTCCGATAGGTCGTCGTGTCTATTTCAAGTTGGAAGTGAGAAGCGCAGCAGGGACGCAACTTGCGCCCTTCATTTTACCCCTGGCGGCATGATTATGCGTTCGAACTTCGCGATAGGTTTTCAAATACATACTTAATCACTGGGCTATTAATGCCTTCCAAGACCAGTCACCAACTTCGGATTATGGAGTCGATGATGTCTGAAAGTCAAGTTCTCAAGGCCGCCTAGTAGTTTGCTTAGCGCGTCAATTCCGTCAGAAGATCGAGCAGCAACCTCAAGCGGGTTGGCTATCTATAATAATCATAATACCGTAAGTGAAATTGACTGATCCGATCATATCATGAATACATTTACCCTAATCGCTGGATACGAGTGCAAAGATAGACGGCTACCGTCAATAGCCCCCTGGAATTGTTACATTAACCGGGTGCCTGGCAAACAGAAACAGAAACTTCAAGTTAAAGGTGGTTAAGACTCAGGTACAGTGACTGTGACATTGTTCGGCCCGGCCTGGTTACGAGAAGTACACGTGACATCGGCTTTTTCCGAATCGGTAGGCATCTTGCTATTGTAATCATCCAAATTACGTCAAGGAGTCAAGCTGTGACAAGTATTATTGGATCCCTGCAAGTAGCTCAGCAGTACTGATCATTTGTAGTATCGTAAAACGAGTAAAACACTTCTTACACGACAAGGCACGGAACTTCTGACCACTAGCATCACTCAATCATCAGCGTACGAAGCTGTAGAATCATTTTGAATTCCAACGGATGTGCCAACTTGGCCACGATCCGCTCCTTCACCTGGATCCGCCTATATATTCCCCCTGGTTTCGATATCAGTAGGTGTGCCACGAACGGCTGTCGCAGCGGATGATTCCCATCCTTCTCCGTCGACTGGCCCGTCGCCAGCGACTCGTCCCACACTCTGAATATACACAAGTACCTATCTGATAGTCGCCCCATCCCAAACCCCGTCTTGATCCGCTCTGCCAAGGTCACCGTGATCGGGTGCAATGATTCGGCGATAATGTGGTACTGGAACACCTTGTTCTCGTGCCCTGCTTCGCGTGCATCTGTCATCGCCTTGGTCTCCTCCACGTCGCAAACGGAGTATTCGAGTCCATGACAGTGGATCTTCGCGCCGGCCATGAAGTTAGCGGGGTGTTGTGCATTGACCCCCACGCGTTCCTGCAAATTAAATAGGCCGATGCTGACGCGGTCGATGCCATGCTGAATCTGTGTTACGAACGGGATCTTGTGCAGCGCCTTGGCAAGCCGCATCGTTGCGGGGACAGGGTCGACGATCGGAGGTGCGAAGGGATCGAAACATGCTGGAGAGGCTGCAAGGAGCGAGTTCGTGCCTGGCTTTCCCGTCCAGTCAAAGAGCGACGGGTCGTCCGATCGAGCCATGATTTCGATCTGGAGACGGATAAATGCACCGTCGCCTTCACCGTACATGACGGGGAAGTGGACATCGAAGATACCCATAAGGCAATACGCAATATCTTCGATTTCTGTCGTCTTGCGACGCGCTGCCCAGCTCATGCGCTGTCGAATGGTGGGCTGGCGCGAGGCAGGATCAAATTGGGTGAGTGCGGCATCGTCGATCCCTGTGATCTCGGTGATGAGCTTGCGGAACGTGGGGGACTCTTTGTAGTTGTCGATGGGAAGATCGCCCGATGTGACTAACAACGTCCAGTCAGACTGGAAGAACAAGAGCCGACGTGGAGCGATAAGCTCTTGCAACGTCCATCCTCGCAAGAACCAGATACTCTTCCTCAACACTTCAATCGAGTTTCCAGACACATCGCCAAGATAAACGATGGTGAGGTCCGAATTTCGATACCACTTGAACATGGAAATGATTGACTTTTGTAGCTCCGACGTGCTGTTCTTGTCAATGCAACATGTATCGGACCATGCCCAGCGAAACCCCCGTTCGCGCGCGTGGTGGCATAACTGCTGTAATTTCTTCGCTCCGGGTGATTCTGGGAGAGAGAACGCATCCGTGCCTTCCAAGTCCTTGTACAACGGCTCTACCATCTCCCACCGATGTGAAAACATAGCGTATGCGAACGCCTTGTCGACAACGGCCCTTAGCGTGTCTTCGTCGGGCGATACTGCCGTCGGCTCGAAAAACACGGCGTGTTCTGCCCTGAACCGCGCTTCGATGGCATGTCGATCGTACAGTCTCCCATCCTCGGTACAGATCAGGCGAAGCGGCATCGCCGACTTCTTCTGCTCGACCAGATCTTGCAGTGAAAGTTCATCCTCCATCTCGTCCTCCTCGAGCAACCTCGAGTCCACGAACCCAGGGTCCGTTTGAGCTCGTACGAGGGAGGGCTCTCCGTTCGGTTTCTTTGGGATAGGCGGGATCATCAGTGCATCAACGAGGATGTTAGTGCGGGAACGTGGAGTACCTGTGACAACTCTGCCTTGAATGATGTGGGATCGGAAATGGCTCTGACGACTGTCCGTCGGAGATTTCGCAATTTCTTGGCCATGCAGGTCAAGCCGAACTACTTGGACGGTCCTCCCGGGTCGACTTCGGGTGCCTCAGGCAAGGAGCAGGACAAGACAATGCTAGCGGCACGCGTACCCGTACCGGTGGACACTAGGCGTTCGCGGAATACGAAGACAAGACAGACTCTGGACCTGTCTACTTATTCGCCCAGTTCTTCATTGAACCTTGTTTAGTTACGGTCTTTACGCGTCCTGTCGCCTTGGCAAAAGGGTCTGTGTGAACGACTGCACAAAAAGCAGCCATTTCAACAACGTAACTCGTCCTTCTCTGCCGTCTGCGATAGTGCATGGACGGCAGTGACGGATGCATTGGGAATGACATGTGTTGGCCGCATCTGCAAGAACAGAAGGATGTGCTGGCAATTTCCCGTGTTCAAGCGGACCCTGCGCCCCTGTGGAAGATCAGATATCGATCACCAAATGACAGTTGGCACCTCAACGTAACGAAGACCGACCTACACTGAACGCAAGAGGCAGTGTCGCCAACGAAGGCGAGGATGTATGCACTGGGCGTCTCACGCTGCCAACCGTATCTGTGTGATATCAACGCCGCAAGTGGCTTGGATGATGGGAAGAATTAAACTCACTTGCACAGCATCCTGCGGGTGTGATAGGCGCGTACATATCATGCCAAATGGAGGATGGAACAATGCCTCATCTTCGAAGCCGTGATCTAGACGCACAAACTCGATAGCATAAAGGCTGGTACTCCGATCACCCGTACGTGGCTTCTTTAGCTTGGAACGACGTAGTACAAACACCGTGCATCAATTTCAAGGACATTGAGAGTCCAAGTGAAGAACAGGCAGCATGTATCCAGTGTTCGACAAGGTAGTGCACACATAATGAAAAAATGCATGAAGGGCAACATTATAAGCCATGAAATGAATGACAGTGAAGAAGGAAGAGAAGAGGTAGGCCAGTACCAAATCATGGCGTGCCATATACCAGGAGGATCAAAGCAACAGCGTAGAACGAAAAAATAATAATTAAAAATACGTACAGCAAAGCGTCAAGCACAGGTTAGATGGATACAATGGTGGAGATCAATTTGTTGAAGACAGACAAATCTAACGCGTATTGGTTTGCGATGTTGGTGGGTAAGGGAAGGCTGTGAAGTCGATGGCAGAGTCGCCGTCATCACCAGTCATGCGGGAGTAGACAGATGATTGGACAGAGGTGATTCTGCGGCTAGCATCTCGGTCTACCGGAACTTCGAGGGCAGCAATCAAGGACCGGATCGCAGCGGTAGAGTCATGGGGAGCGTTTGAATCGGCAAAGGGGTTCTCATGTGGATTATGAAGTAACGTGCGCCTGACAGTGTGATCTCTGCCGCTGAAAAAGGGATTTTGACCTCTCGGTATACTCCTGACAGAGCTCGCGCTGTCTGCGAAGGGGTTTTGAGGTTCTCTAGACTCTGCAAAGTCTGAACCAATTTGGCTAGCGTGGAGCACCTCTGCGCTTTCCCAGTGATGTAGAGAGGAAGTCATGGCAGGTGGCGTTGACTTTGCCGTGGCCATCATGAGAGGTGTGGTAGATTTAGACAGGTCTGATTGTGCTGAAAGGTAAGACTCTCCGCCAACGGTGTCTCTATCCCAAGAAAGGGGAGACGTCATGCCTGCACCACGAGCTGGGAGACGCAGAGCTGGCGGTGGCTTGGCAAGTTTATCATCCACACTTGCGGCGGTAGTCTGTGATGCCATCTCGACAGCGAGGCCGGGGTGGTACTTGACGAAATGGTGCATAGACCCAACTTCTTCTCGATGCTCTTCCGATGATTTCTCGCCTGACGTATTGCTGACTGTGCGGTGAAACATGGCGCCGAGTGGCCCGGATGGAGGGCGCTGCTGCATGGGTCGCTCCTGCCCCTCCGAACTATCCCCTTTGTCCTCCATCCGTTTCCATGGCTCCAGGTGAGAACGTCTCCGGGACGAGTTGTTCGCGAGATTACGAGACCTGGAGTATGTTTTGGATCTTTTGTGACGCTTGGAACAGTAGAACGCGAGCAAGAGGGCGAGCAGGAGGGCAGTAGCTGCAGCGACACAAGCTCCAATGACTGTTCCTAGTGAAATTTGATTGCCGGACGCAGTAGAGGAAGTCGCACTAATGGTGGGAGAAGGAGATGCTACGGAAGAGGATGCATTCTGGGGTACAGAGGAACCCACAAGGGGTATGCCTGAAGGTGTTGAGTTAGAATCGGCAGCTGCTGGATTTTGGGCGAGAACCGAGGCAGTTGGAGTAGGGACGCTTTCAACGACAGAGCCTGAGGGTGGGAGATAGCCATCGCGCTTCCGCAGTATTCTGTGGTTGTGGGACGTCATGAAACGCGGTGTGAGAAGCAGAAGGAGTGGAAAGTGGAACGACCGAGCACGAAGGATTGGAGTGCAAAGGTTTCCCCTCGCAGAAGGGATCGGGAGGACAAGGACGACCCTTGAGGGTGGAGAAGGGGCGAAAGAGGTGCCGATGGTTCTGGGAGTCGGATTTTGCGTGGTTGTAATTCGCTTCCGTTAGTTCCCCAGGGGTCGGAAAGTGTAGGTTTCAAGAAGCTGACTTACAAAGTGGTAATTGACCCAGCTAGGTCTGGAAGAAGGAGAAGAGCATGCAGGCGATGATAAAGGTCGCCAACGTCCTGAGTTGCGACGACAAGGCCGTTGCGGGCTGCTTGGCCGTTACAGAAGTGGAGAAGAAAAGAAACGCGAACGGTCAGCCGATCCGGCGTTGCAACGAGATATCAGCTCGCGTTATATTTATCTATCAAAAATATTTACAAAATTAATTGTCAATCAGATTGGACCTTTGCCAACAAGCCATCAAACCCGGCGAACAGCAAACCGGTCATCTCACCAACAAACGCCTTGAGCACAGTGCTCTTCATAATCAGGCCCGTAATGTGCGGATTCCCAGCAGTCGATAGCATGTTGGCGAGAAAAGCGTGCACCGTCAGGTCAATGCGAGAAGGACGGTCGCCACCGTGGAAGTACTTGTTCTCCGCATACTTGGCTTCGAGTGCATCGAACACTTCCTTTTGTAAACGGTGCACCTCCTCTGGCAAATGCCGACCCATTCCAGCAGAGTACAACACTCCAGTAGTCCTCCGTTTTATGAGCCACGCCAGGAGCGGTCGCACGGGCCACCACATGCCTTTAAAGATTTCTTCTTCGGTGACGACATAGTTTGCCCCGACGCACCAACGGTCGTATACAACGGCCGAGTACAACACCTCCTCGACGTACGCTCCGAATGCCCTCGACTCGCCCCTCTGGGCTGCCGTAAGGCCAGCCAGCTCATCAGGATCTTTGATGAGATCATTTTCGACCAGGTACTGAATAATGAAGTGTGAATCGGGGATGGTGACTGTTTTGCCGCCGTGGGTTATGTCGGCATAGGGAACCTTGCCTTTAGGCGCGTTGAATGGATACGTGTCTCGGAGCTCATATGAGATCTCTCCGTATCTGAGGAAATTCTCCAGTTTCTGACAGAACCCGGAAGGACTCGGCTCATCGGGCTTCTTTGGCACGCCCCACAGGACGACGTGAGGCTCAGTTGCCATGATGATCTATCTGTGTAGCATGGATACGTGTTAGACCGCTACCGTCGGATAATTTCGCAGCACGAACCCGTTCTCTTTACGCGGGATGTCTTCCGAGATGTGTGAATGGCTCTCCTTCGCGAAGGGGTGCAACAGGCTGAGTCTGAGCCGACGCTGGGTCACAGTCCAGCTTCAATAAGAGTCGGATTCGAGTCCGCAGTCAAGCTTTCAAGGATGACCTCATCCTGTGTCCTTGGGTTCGGGCTATGCAACAAGGCACCGCTAAAAGACGACCTGTGAAACCCTCATTGTTTCGTCCACATGGTATTCATCTCAGTGGTTGATGGGCGCTGTGTAAGCAACTGATGGCTGCATTGACATTTGTGGTACTCTGACTTGATCGGTCACACGCAGACCATGACCCGCCAGATCACTGTGCTCTACTTTGCAGCAGCATCGACATCTACGGGCCTCTTTGAACAGAAAGTTGCCCTACCTACCGTCTCTGATCAATCACCCGAGCCCTTCCCACTCGCATCCCTCGCCACCCTCCTCGCCTCGCTACACCCTGAGACAGGCTTGGACAAGGTCCTCGAAACCAGTCAGTGGAGTGTGAATGCAGAGATGATACCCGAGTCAGACGTGACGTCGGTATTTTTGCGTGGCGGAGAAGAGGTTGCTGTGATCTGTCCCGTCTCGGGGGGCTGACAGAGGTCAATCACTACATTTTGGAAAGGCACTGGCATTCAATGAATCGGGTTTAGGTTCTGAGCTCATTATCGTCCTCGTCGAGGCCGATAAGATATGGGCCTTGATAGCATATATAATGCACTCCCACATACATGATCCCATAGACACACTGTTGATTCCCACCTGGCACTAGACGACGTGTGTCTGCTAGGTACCAGATTCCTGAAGATCCCCATGTCCTCTTGGTAACATTCCATAGTCTCAATCGGCACTCATCGCCCCAGTTCATTATGTGTAGACACTTGGACGAGCAGACACGATCTCAAGTTGCAATCACCCAGACCTCGTCAGCCGTAGCACATCTCCCTGCATTCCAAGCACGCCGTCTCACAGATAACACATTCCGTATCACAGAATGGGACGATATCTGGGTGGAACACCCCTTTATCTATGCCAAGATCGCACCGATTGCACAAACCATCCTCATCCTAGATACAGGATGCGGCGGGAGGACAGACAACCCTGACATTGCCCTTAAAGATCTGCGTACGTTCATCGAGACGGTCCCCGTAGACGATAATGCAGGGATGTCTCTCAATCCGGGCGGGAAGTTCTCGTACGTCGTAGTGTTGAGTCATTGTCACTACGACCACATCCGTACGTGGCACTTTCATCTTCCAAAGGCCCCGGTTATGCCTCATGAGTATGTTGTAAAACAGTTGGTGTGGGGGCGTTTGCAGTCGACAGCCCCATCCTATGTTCAGGTCATGATCCTACTTTTGTTTTACCCGAAAACTTGCCTCGTCATTCACTCTGCGACAAATTGGGTGTTCCCCTACCACTGTATAAACCTGTCCTTGTTCCCCACCTGCATTCCATATCAGGAACTCGTAACATCGGACGGGCACCTCTAGACGTCACCGTCTTGCACACCCCTGGTCACACACCAGACGAATTGGCGCTATGGGATGCGAAAGAGGGTATGCTGTACGTCGGAGATACCCTCTACGAGGATGATCCTATCATATTCCCTGAGGAAGGATCAATTCCGACGTGGTTTTCCACCATCGACATGTTACTGTCCTTCGTCCGGAAGCAGCCCAATGCCAGCCAGGTTCAAATCAACTGTGGGCACGCCACAGCAATGAAGCCAGCTATCGATGTCCTTGAGGTTGCAAAGAGATTCATGGATGATGTGATTGCAGAGAGAGAGCCGTTAAAGGGAAAGTATCAAAGGGGGGGTGTTTTGATGGTCGAGTACAAGCAAGCGACAGGTAGATTTTCGTTGAGATGCCCAGAGAGGCTAGTGCTAGAAGCGAGAAATCTTGTTTCAATCTAAATGGGATAGCGAGAATCGTAGAACACTTGCCATGTTGGTCCCGGACCTCACCAAATTTCCTACCGCTTTTTGAGCATGTCTTGCTCCAGCTGAGCTAGGAATGCATCGGCATCAGAGTAATTACTGGTAGGACGCGCTTCCACAACTTTGGGCGTCTGTGATGATGCGGCGTTCTTCTCCAGTGCCGCAAACGGGTCATTGGTCACGAACGTAGACGGATGTGTCGCCGAACTCATAGCCTCTTCCGGTACCACCTTTGTCTTTCGACGCTTCGCTTCTAGTAAAGCACGTCGCTCCTCGATTTCTCGTTTCCTCTTCTCTAATGCACGACTGGTAGACGATCCGCTCTCCTCGCGCATACCTTCTACTTCACCAGGCTGCACATCAGTCGCACCAAGGTCTTCTCGTGTTTTCTTCGTCTCTTCACGTGCAGTTCTCAGTTCCTCCATTTGCTTCTTCCTCATTTCTTCGTCGCCAGAGAATTGGTAGAACGCCGCACCCTTTGCACGCACTTCCTTGGAAGCATCGTAATGCGAGGCTAGGGGGTTGTTCTCCTCTGCGAATTCTTCTTGCACGGCCTTGACGCGTTCGGCGGAAGGTTCGTATACAGGGAAGAAGTTGACGGGGTTGTCTACGAAGAGTAGTCAGTGAGATAGAAACTCGTTTTCTACGCATATACGCACAGATAACGTCCCTGTTGCATCCGGACTCATATGAGATCCAATTCATGAAGTAAATGCAAATGACTCACGAGTCGTCCACATGTTCTTCGTCTTGTGATTTGGATAGAAGATGGCGTGGCACCTCTGAGCGTCTACCGGTCCGTAATCGCCCAAACTCGTCTTCGTATTCGATGATAGGGTCGTCCTACGAACCAGATTAACATGTCTCTGGGTCCAGTCAAAATGAAAAAGACATACTTCTTCCTCGTTCGGTTTAGTGGGAACTGTCAATGACTCGTCCACATCATCACTGTCCGACTCGTAATGATCAACCCCCTTCAGATCAAACTGGCCCATCCGTCAGAAATTCCACTGAACGAGAAACGAAAAAAGTGGTCAACGCACGTCAACCAAGAGTGCGTCGTACTGCTTCTCGTTCAACCCACCCGACTTCCCCTTCATCAACTTGTCGTACACCTTGGCCTTGCGTTCCAACGCCGCTCGTGCGGACTCGATGGTCACTTTGCTCACCGCCTCCAGCTCCACGTCGCGCGCCGCCCGATCATATACCCCCTTATTCGATCGTGTCCATACGGTCGGTTTCTAGAGCATGTCGCACGTCGCATCCGTCCATGAGCGACGAGAATAGAATGAAATGCATACCTTGCCTGGGCGCGTTCGCCCTTCGCCTGGCACATACTTGGGACCACCCGCTGATTTCGTCCTCGCAAATTCGTCCGACTTTTTTGCTAGTTCTGATTTGAGATCAAAGAAAGAAGTAACGCTGACGCCTGAAGCTTTCGCCTTGTCGGTTGGGGGCATCGGGTATCCAGTACTAGTAGTGCTGGCGTGAGTGGGTAAATTAGTGCTTGGCGCTTAGCACAGCATTACCAGAATAGGAGGTGATCGGGTCTTCGTCTCGAACGGCTCCAAGTCACAACTTGAACCGCAAGTTGGTCTGGAAAATGCACAAATATTTGAACATCATCGAAGCACGATAACACCATATTTCGCGACCTCTACCCTGACTATCAAGGCGGGTGGCTGGTCTTGCGCGGACCTGTCGAACCTTCAGCAATGCTGCTCTAGATGTTCTCTAGGAAAACTTGCTTGCGTTCGTGCATCTCATCTAATGTCTTCCAGTGAATTCATGGAAGATTGACTCGAGCATGGTATGTCACGTCATGCATCACCAATTCCTACGCACAATTGACCTGATCAACGTTCCAACAAGTCATGACACTCGGCGACTGGGAAATTATCCTCCTGAGGGATCCAGGCTACCTTTGACTGGTTTTGGAACCAGGTTTCGCTCAAGTTTAGAGAGCAATTCCATCTTTTCGTTGTCCAATCCCCCGCACTATGATCCACTTATCCATTACCTCCGAACTCTCGTCTGGCGGGAGCCGAAGCAAGAGTATGTACCGGTTCCACGGACTACAGCTACTGTTCACCCAATCTCTACTTTGTCTTACATTCACCTGGGATGTCAATGCAGCTGACCTCAAATGCCCCTCACTGGAACAAATCTTCATTCAAATCGTCCCCGTGCACGGATTGCCCTTAACCATGATGCAGACTGGGAGCCCAACAACCCTACACGATACACTCTTGCACCTGCACTCACTGGAGTCAGTCTAATGTGTCTCATGGGTGACCGGTCGCAACACCGATGAAGATTTGACGGTCTATCTGTTTCGATGTCTCTCTTAGATTCAACCCACGCTAGGCCTCCCCAACTATGATTGTTTACGATGAGGAAGATAAAGACCCATCTTTCCCCATCCGCCTTCGTATCCATCGAGCTTCTGATATTGGGAGTTTCGAATCTGTCGACTTTGATATCTCTGTTGAAACACTTGCACTTAAAGCTGAGAAGCGTCACGTTCGCAGTGCACCTATCCCAATTCACGTTACACTCAGCCACGCATTGGTTAGATGAGGATGATCGTGAGGATACCTCTCTGTCCACACTTCAACCACTTTTTTTGCACTCCGAACATGGCTTTCTTCACTTGACTCAATATGCAACATCCCCTCTGACGACGACGTACGTATGAACCTTCCCATGAGCTCAAGTGAACTGGACACGCCGAGCTAGAAGTCATGTAACCAGAGCTAATTGGTGAATAAGGACTATCGAGTTGATGCGATCCTGAAACAAATATGACACTGAACCAATTGTTCTATTTACCATTCTGTTTTCTTACTCGTCTCCGGCGGGGTAATTGGAATCTTGTTTCCTTTGTACCCAAACCCGTCCACCCATGGCCAGACTGTGGACCTGCGTTTCTCAAACGCGGTGATGGCATCTTCCTTCTGTAGGGTCAGCGCAATGTCATCTAGACCATTCAATAAACAGTGGCGCCGGAAAGGGTCCACGACAAAGGAGATTGCTGGCTTTCCATTAGCCCGCCTCACTTCCTGTTCCTCGAGGTCCACCTCAAGCTCCACGCCTGCCTCTGCATCCGCGGCAAGGTCTTTGCAATCTGCCTGGGAGAGTGCCAGAGGAAGCATGCCGTTCTGCATAGCATTGTTCTGGAAAATCTCGCCGAAACTTGGGGCGATGACGCAACGAATTCCGAAATCGTTCCTGCGATTCACGATTGTCAGTCCCGAGAATGAGAGAAGGTCCAGACCCGGGGAGGAAGACCTACAGACTCCATGCAGCATGCTCTCGGGAGCTACCACAGCCAAAGTTGGGCTCGCTGACGATAAGGATGTTTGCCTGATCATATGGAGCACGGTTCAAGACAAAGTCTGTCTTCTCCCCTGTCTTGGGATTGAAGCGGAGAGCGTAGAACAACGCGTTAGACAGGCCAGTGCGTTTCAGTGTCTTGAGGAATTGCTTGGGAATAATCATGTCTGTGTCAACGTTGGCCATATGCAAAGGTGCTGCGATTCCTTTGAGAACGACAAACTTGGGAACCCCAGAGCTCGAGGACCTCGGAAGGGATGTCCCAGATGTACGAATGAGTGGCTGTGGCTGTGGCTCTGGAGGGGGGAGGACGGGGTCAGTCGGGAACTCGTGGGGACTCGACCATTTCAGCTTCGTCGTTCCAGTGATGTTGGTATTGGCCTTTGACCCCAGCACATTTCGAACGTCGGTGAGCTTGCCAGAAAAGGCTGCAGCTGCAGCCATTACAGGGCTAACGAGATGGGTCCGGCCTCCAGTGCCTTGGCGGCCCTCAAAATTACGGTTGCTGG
>JBBPUM010000373.1:0-17902 GCA_038094695.1 Chiua aff. virens | reverse complement strand
CCGGGGCTACCTTTGGTACTGTGGCCGCCCCCGCCGCACCCCCCGCAATTCTGGCTTGCAACTCGGCGCTAGGCATCTGCATGACAGCGTGCGCCGCCACCGCCCTTATTGCCCCTATTCCTTAAGTGTTGGGTCCGATCGACTGGTAAGCTATTCTCTGGCTCTCCCCGCTATGTTATGAGATACACCTGGTAGTGCTCGCCACCAGATTTGTCACATGCCAGGGACTGTCGCTTGCCTCGAATCGGGAATTCGAGACAAGTGACAACTTGAACTTCACGTTGTATAACTTGTATTATCTGCATGTATTTGAACTTGAGGAGATAACAGTGCTTCATAGTCTATTCTTTAATTTCGAGAGAGAACGCGGCTTCGACGAAGCACAGGCACATCCACTGATGCATGATGTTGCCACGCTCCCTCCAAGACCCTTTTCAGCTGATAAGCAGTTCGGAAGCTGTGACATCCGATATGGTGCTATGCTGTGCGTCAGAATCTAAATTTTAGGTGTCACATACACAACACGCACGCCGCCCCAGTCACGACGGCGTCTACGTACCAAGGATGCGATGGTTTCGTCGCTGTGACTTCACTTTCGGCGTGATGGCCACTGTGGCCACCCCACTGTCCACAAGTTTGGCTTGTAACACGACCCTGGGCGTTGTACCCGGTGGGCCTGGGCCAGGACCTTGGTTGGCGAGGAGCCGCGCTGAGCAGTGCCAGGGGTCCTGGCGCAGTGGCTGGCGGCCTCGTAGTCAGTCTTGCATGTCGTAGTCAGTAGGTATCCAACCACTCGCACCTGCGGGTTCCCAGGGTGTCCCTCTCCAGCGTTTGCATGATGGCAAGTGCTGCTACCACCCTTGCTGCCCCAATCCCTTGACCAGGCTATCAGGTTTCAGTAAACATTCCGCCGTTCTTACCGCGTTGCGGCACATCTGGCAGTTAGTCGCGGAAGTTGCTCGTCTCGAATTCGGGAATCACAAACTCGACTTCCATATGAGCAACTCGTATTATACGGTGAGTACTTGAACTTGATGGTATGTAGTACTTGTCCAAGCTTGAAGCTTGAGGTTCGGCGGCATTATTTTTGCCTCCAAGGCCGTAAGCATTTCCCACACCCAAGCCGTCACGAAGGCTATAAGCAACGCTACTGCCAATGAGTCTGGCGGTAAATCATGGTGTTTGTTCAACTTATTTTCTGGCATGGTTTACTAATGGGCCGGATAATATCATTCTGATGCGGTAGCACAACGTTCGTGTCGCAAATTCTTCCGAAAAGATGCATAAAACGGACTCGGTCACGGGGAAACCAGTTTGGTGACGAATCGCGCGAACGATTTCGCTCTTCCAGACTCACCAACAGCGGTGCGGTGAGCACTGCAAGAATGCCTCTGTCTGATCCTCGCTCCGTGATTCGGATAGCCATCGTATGCTATTGTTTCGTGCCCTAGACATATGTATGTCCTTGACTTTCCGTATAGGCTCTGGCTGTCCTCAAGCACAAGCCCAAAGATCAGTCGACCGCGTGTAAGTGAGCTCTTCACCAAGTCAACCATAAGATGGTCATGCGACCACACCCCATCAGCTTACCTGCTGGATCTTCAGGCGCATTTCTCGGTCACATCCAAGGACAACCATAGTCGAGATTGGCGGACATATGCGCTCGAGCTCGAGAAACAGCTCACAGCTATCACGGCCCAGCGCGATGCTGATCAGGATTGTACGTGTTGATTATGTTCCTCCGCCCAACCTTGGACTTAGGGTTGAGTTCAGTACTTGCCAAGCTTCGTGCCGACGTGTCTCAGGCAACGTCGACCATGGATGGACCGCCCCCCAAGAAGAAAAGTAAAAAGAATCCCACCAAGGATCAACATGACTCCGGATGGAGCTGGGACCAAAGTCGTTCCGGTAAGACGACGATACGCGTACATACATATATACTAACTGGCGCATGCAGACTGGTCACAGGTGCTGTTGTCCCAATGCCTCGCGTCGCCATCGCTTGTCGCAGCGTATGCCTCTCTCAAATATGCCCTCGATACTCCTAATACAGACCTATCTTCGTACGCATCGCGCCTCGCCGATGCGACTCTCCGTGCTTTGGATACCATGCACTTCTTCTTGTTCTCTCCTCCATGTTCGATTCCCCAGGCGACGCTCGATCAACCTATGAATCTCAAACCAGAACATATAGACAGCAATCGCGTCGCATTGGCATCCCCGCTCCTTACGTACGTCCTCCGAGTGGCCTTGCCTGCCCTGGTCTCTACCGTACATGACGGCAACAAGTCAAGACGTCAACGCCAGCGTCACGCCGTATCTGTTGATTACAACGATGCGTACGCGCACCTTGACAAAGTCGTCGATCGCATTCTCGAGTGTGTCCTCCTCCCACTTTTACGTGCCTTTCTCCCGCTGTGTTCTGCGCGGCTTGCGCCACTTCTCACTCCAGCGCCTTTACTCAAGAAAGGCAAGGACAAGAACGGAAAGGCCGCTGGGAAAAGCAAAGAGAAAGACAATCATGTCGGTTCTGCCTCCACTTCCATTCGCTCAGTTTCGAAGGCCGACGTACGCACCGACGCGTTTGCCCTCATCGGTACATCACTCGAGGCGCTAGACGCCCTCCCTCAGGCCGTCACCCAAACCGTTCGTGGTGCCGGCCCGGGTGCCAGCAACATCGTACGCGGTATCAGGGACCGACTCGGGCTCGAGGCCATTCGTGAACTTGAGGCACTCTACGCTCCTTCCCCTCCAGGCTCTGCTCGCCCCTCTGGACAGCCAACGGGCGGCACTCCCGGATCCCAACCTATAATACAACAACACCAACGAGCAACAACCGCCGAATCACGCGCAAAACGGCTGGAGAGACTCACGGGTACAAGAGCGGAGCGCGTACGAGCGCTGGCGACGAGGGACGCGGGCTGGTATCTCGCGAGCACACTCAATCTGTGCGTCGTGTCGTCTGCACCAGCACCGGTGCCGGCAGTGGGTCGTCATTCTACTGTTGCCGCTCAGAGGGCCGAAGGCGGAAGCGAATTGCTTAGAGATGCCCTGCTTGATCGAATTGGGAAGCTCGTTCGATCCGTGCCGTCCGTTTCGAGTGGATGCGTCTCAAATCGCACGGTTGAGGTCCAACCGCCGCCGAGCAGCGACCAGGACTCCAGGGGCGAAATGGACGATCGAGCCCACAAAGGTACGCTGGAGCCCAAGTTCGCCATCGATCTAGTTTGTCAAAACGTGCTGTTGGCTGTCTGTGAACGTGCCGTTTGTTAGCTTGCTCCGTGACAGGTTTCGAGAGAATTCGCTGGTTTCCCAAGGCCATCCTTCCGTCAGTGACCTTGATATCTAAGTGTATTGATCGTTCTATGCATAGCATTCGCTTCACATATAAAAAAATGTCATTGCAACTTCCAATGTTCAAAGCGTTCCGGTGTACCGTGGAACATCATTATGGATTGCCTCGTGCAACATGAATGATAACCGTGAGTCGGTGTGAATAGTGCATAAAGCAAGCATTCCGGAACACTGTGTAACTTGATGCCGTGTACTCTAGACTCTACATTTCACATAAAAAGATCGTTCCAACGTGCAGGTTGCATCTTCATGCCCACAGTATCTATTCTCCTAGTGGGCGTCGTAGTACCCGACTCGGAAGCGATGCACTGGCAGCTTCTAGTAGTGTCTTTCTCTCTCCCTCCATGGTCCACTGGAATTGAACCTGACCCAGGCCGTCGCTCATCCGTTCGTAGGTCCCAGTTGCAAATTCCCGGCCGTCGCGTTAGGCGACAAATCCACCGCATACAGTCGGTCACTGGTTGGCCATAAGAAATTAATACAGCAGCGGACTACTTTCGGACCATATGATTGTCCGACTTACACAAATTCTGAGACAACAAACAGGTTACACTGGTGAACATTTTATTCTTGGAAGCTCACGCCATGAGTTTCATTCAGCCAGACTCGGATATGAACAGCTTACCAGGCCCTATGAGTTACAATCCTAGATCCCTGGATTTCTCAGCAAGACATAGTGGGACATTTGAGGAGAAGCTTATCTTTGAGCCAAATCGCAATGGGTGTGGCATTGGCATTGCATGGGAGGCGAACGGGACCTGTAGCTATACACTATTGTGCCCGGGGAGGAATGGTTGCTTGACGCAAAAAAATTGCGAGGCCTGGCCGTTGACACACGTTCCTATGATGAGTATGGCAGTGTGACTGTATGAGGAGTGGTCATATGACCTCGGGGTAACATCAACGGCATACTAGTGGGCGGATAGCAGGGCTCCGGAGCTGAGTCCGAACCTCAGTACAAGTATGTAACGTAGTATATTGCAGCAAATATAAGCTCACGCTAAACCAAACAGGTCGCAATAACGAACCTATGAAAGACACGTTAGAATGCCGCTGAACTCTCGGTACACACGAGAATGAACAGCATTGACACCTAACATCATGATTTGCTCCATTGCCTTGTCAGTCAGGGGTGTGTCGACTATACAAACGTGTATACACTGACCCAAATGCATTAAGTATTTTCACTAATTATAGATCAGGAGGCCCTTCGAAGCAAATATCAGAAAGTGAATAAACTGTACCTCTCGCAGAAGAACTAGTACTGATGCGCAAGTCTTAGCGTTTGCCTCATCGACACAAAGTCGACACCCTACCGTAGTCATATACAATGATAGTGAGCACAGTGACTGAGAAAAAAAAGCGAAAGACTAATCTTCGAAATATACTAGTAGATGAGCATACGAGATAAATGGTTATCCCGCCGCAAGGAAATGAAAGCCGGCTGCAGAGCAGAGGACATGATCTTGGATAGACGTAGATCGAGGCTCGAAAGATGTCGAGCATCGTGCAGCCACTACGAGATGTTACTCTACCGGTTATATGAGAATGAAATCCACTTTGTGATCCCTATGGAAGACGTGTAGAATGTCTTGAATACCCTGGCACTGATACGGTCCCAATGATCACTCATGTAGCATGAGTGGTTTAAACGCACCCTCGGAATGATCAGCATTGGAGGAATCATTCTTCCTGTGTTTTTTTTTGGTTACTTTCCAATTCTTTTTGTATTGCCAAATTTTAAGTTATTTTACTAACCATATTCGAAAAAAAAGTAAGGTAGTGATGGTGTGGCGAAGATAGCTTGAAATTTAAGCTTGCCTAGGAATAAGTGGTTCCGTCTCCTCACTCGTACGGTATACCCGGTGGCCCAGGGGTCTTGTAGGAGGAGCATGGTATACGAGGGGCTGGGCGTAGCATGGCATGGGCAAAGTCGACAATCGAGCCCACAAAAGCGCGTTTGAGCTCAAGTCCGCCATCAATCTAGTTTGTCAAAACATGCTGTTGGCCATCTGTGAACGTGTCGTTTGTCAGCTTGCTCCGTGACAGATGTCAAAAGAGTTCGTCGACTTCTCAAGGCCTCGTGTCATGCTTCTGTTAGATGTGAGGTTCAAGATATCAAAGTCTAACCTTTGTCTTGTCCACAATGGCATTTTCTGCCCGTAACTCTATGATTCATGTCGGGACGGTTGGACATGAAGATAGATACCTGTGCAAGCATTCGTGTCCTTTGGAATGGGGATGTGCAGTGAGCGGCCCGGATGCAAGCCCGTGGGGGTCCTTTACATAATCGAGCATGATGACGGCCATCCCGTTTATCTCACATCTCTCACTCCAGATCTCACGATGGTAAACTGTAAGCAGGTGCAACCCCCCCAAAAGCGACGTCCATCTCCTCATGTTTGCGCCCAGTCGCCGAACTCAAAGCCAAAGCTGAGAAAGCCAAAGATGCCAGCGTCACCAAAGTGACCAACACGCGCGACCGGCTGTCCAGCACGCCCTCGTCCAAAGTCAACTGGGACCCAAACTGGAAGCGGGCACCCCCGCCACGTCCGGGATACCCGCATCCGGCGACGGGTGTGAGTAGTAGGAATGCAATGCCACCAGCGCCGCCGATGCGGTCCCGGCCCGACGATGGACCACCACCGGTTTCGCGTGTGTCACGGCCGGTGGATGATATACCTGCACCACCGTCGTATGTGCCGCCGCCCCCGCCTACGCGCGCTTCGAGTGCGTACCCGCCTGGCCATGGCCACCGACCAAATCCCAGTGTGGCATCCCAGGAGATGGCAGAAGAGAAGATTGACTGGGCAAATCTGAGCGTGGAGGATAAGGAAGTGTTCTTTGGGTGGTTAGACGAGTTCTTTTCGCGGTACCTCGGGGTGGAGTTGGGTCCCAGGGGGGCGGCAGCGCCGTCTATGATGTCTGGCACGCTCCCCGGACAGAGACCACCGAATATTAGGGCACCGGTGAGCACGTGTGGTCACTTTATGGCGCGTGTGGGTCATGTTGAACGTCATCACAGCCGATGGTTAATATTTCAACTCGGCCGCAAGATTGATGGATGTTCTACCTTCTAAGGACATATATACATGCGCAGTATGTGAGTCAAGTCAGGATACCAGTCCATAAGTTAGCCGAAGATTGATGCAGTGGGACGTAAGTGTAGTCGAGTCTAAGATGAGGGAAATGCAATGGAGACGCCAATAGTTTCCAGGCCAGGGATGCGAGACGACTCGTCAACGCGAAGTTCGTTCGCAATCTGGATGTGGCATCTGAAACAAGTTTTGTATCCTCCGGTTTTCCGTTACGACCTGTGACAAGAGAAGTAAGGTGTCGGTGCACAGGGGGAGAATGGAAGGACGGACGGCAGGGCATCCGCAGTTGGCAGCAGTCCTGTGCATATGCGACTTGCTGGTTTTGCATCTCGGAGAGTTGCAATCTGCAACCTCGCCGGTGAAATAACGCCCATGAAAGTGCTGTGACAGTGTCAGAGTGGTCGACAGCGCGTGGGGTGCCACGGAAGCAACTTACGCCGCATCCTCTGTAATAGTCGCCTACACTGTTCAATTTATGTCATGAGCAATGAGCTAGCGTGGAATGAATCGTGACGTACACTTCGTGGTGGCACATTTGAAAAAAGAGGGTGCTTGTTTGGTTGGTCGGTCAACCGAGAGAAGTGATGGAGACCCACTTGGAGGAAGGCGAAAACTAGCCTGAAGAGGAGGACGAGGGTCGACGGTTTATATCTTGCGCGTCACGCCGACCGCCAAGCGGCTGTGGAATGGCGGAGATGTGGCAGGTGGGTTCGGTGTCAGTCAAGGAGCGTGCGGGACGGCCATTCGACCACCGATCAGCCCAAGTTATATTCCGCGACGCAGCCTTTAAAATTTTCTGCTTTTCTCTGTTTTCCATTTCAGCGCCTCGGAAATATTTCGTATTGTACCCCAGGTGCGTCATTTCGTACAGCTCTCGGCATCCCCGGGTGTGTCGTTCGGATCAATTGCCGCGACATCTTATCTCATCGATGATGCAGGCATGCCAACAATACTTAGTGGTCGTACAATACAAGTGTTTCAGCCGGGCGGAACCCGCCTTAAATTGCGACAAATAGTTTATATATTACTTTTATTTTACCGCGGAAGACATATTGATACGCCAGTTCGGCGCAGCGAGTCACCTTGGACACGACGACGTCAGCCACGTTTTCCGCGGACATCGCTGATGGGTGTCGTCCACTCGACATGAAAAAGACAAGAGGATCGATCATGATCGCTAGCGGGCCTACGAGTGCGTCATTGGAGAGGTTGATGAAGCGGGAATAATGAGAGGGTGGTGTGTTGCGACGGGGATCGTCCAAAGGAGGTATAATACAGCAAACCGAGGGTGGCGTAATAGAGCGCAACCTCGAGGGCGGTCGGCGCAACAATATACTTTTTTCATTGGCATAGGCGAACGCGCGTAGAGCGGGAGATGGTCGAACTGAGATGAGTCGTAGGAGTGGGTCGAGGAAGGAGCCCACTGACGCACGGCAATATACTCTTATCGGGTGGCTGAGGCAAATACGAGTACGAGCTGTGGCAGCCAGTCGTCGACGGCAATCAACTGCGAAGGTGGAGGTCAAGGGTTCAGATTTGCTTCATATGCGAACGACCCACGTTCCAGGGACCCGAGCGACGCCCTGGACGGGGCACGCTGTAAACGTCATGTCCTCGTTGCCTGATCAAGGGAAAAAACGCGGCAAGATGGCGCTCGTGAGTCTCATCAGCCCGGCCAACGAGGACCGCTTTTTACGCGGTAGGCGGCGGCACTGGCAGGTGTAGCGCAGATCGATCATGGTGGCCACAAAGGATATCCGACCTCGTCGTCAACTTGTTGGGCGTTGTTTGGACCGTCTTGAAGGTGCAGCCGGGTTGCTTCTTCGGCTCCTGAACGTCAGATTTGGGCGCTGGAAGAGAAGTTGTTGCCTCGTTGAACCGGGGTGCTAGTGAATTAAACTCTGGACCTAGTATCCGGCAATTCCCGGTAGAGTGCCCCACTACACTTGTGCTCAACCTTGCGAACGGCTACTGGTCCCTTGATGGCCTCGAGGTAGATAAAGCTGCGTTTGTGTTCTTTTTCGGCCTCCACTGAATCTGCGCATCCGGCAGAAGCCCACTCCATCACCCGGTCCTATGGTCTTACTCGCTTCGGTTTCAGTGTCAATCCCAGCCGAAATCAGGACCGCTGTGGGGTGTGCACGAGCTGGGAATGCGGGCTTCCTTCCATATTTGCCAGCCCATGGCGCCCGTTTGTGTCCGAGGTGCCTTCGATCTTGCTGCATCGTGTTCGATGTGGGCAACAGCCATCGATAATTCTCAGGAACCCGGTCCTGAGCATATGGTTCTCGTCTCACGCAGCGGGGTATAAAGCGACGCGCTGGCTCGCGAAGACGAACCTCACTCCTCATCTACTCTACTTTCATCAGCATGTCCTTTTCGCGCAAAACGATCACGACGACGACGATCAGCAAGGGTTCGCCCTTGTCTGCCTCACTGTCAATTTCCGAGCAAAAAACGAGGACGCTGTCCGAGTATGGCAGCCGACCTATCACCCCTTCACTACTAGAGACCCGTACTGTGATCCGCAAGGAAGAGTGGCTCGAGTCTGCTCGCAGGAGCACGGAACATTTCAAACGACATGGATCGCCGCTCCCCTTGGTTTGGGTATGGTTTATCTGTGTGTCTCACCACCCCAAGCCAACGTCAATCGAATCACATCTAGGTCCTGACCGAGGGCAGTGAGATTCCAGACAACGCCGTTCCCTTTGGCGAAGATCGCAATGGATGCACTGTGTACATCGCCCGTGCTCTTTTGGAGGGCAGTCTTCGTGAGTCATCAGTAATACACACTATAGGCGGTGAACTCATCACTCTGACCGGTAGACATCGGAAAAGCGGGCCCACAGTTCCCCGGAGCCGTAATTGGATATGCTGGCAAAGAGCACGTCGTATGGACATTCCCTATTGCTCAAAGAAGTCAAGCTGACTTTGGAGCACAGATAAACAATTACGAAATCCTGGTATGCGCCTCGCAGCTCCGCTGGGGTTTCAATTTCCCGGAACAGGAGGGACTCCTGTCTCAGGGTACGGTCGTTCTCGCCCAGCAACGTTACAAAGCCACGCACAGGTCGAAATTCGACCTGGACTTGTTTAACACGACTCTTGTTGAGAGTGATATTCCTCGGTACATTCCTAATTGCGCGGATGATGGTATTAAGAGATTGGCGTGAGTGCCGATTCCAAGTCTATTTTCATTCTATTGAGCCCAATCCAGTGAGATCAAGACAGTCATCGTCATTGACGATTCCATGTCTGTCAGTGACATTTCCAGCGTTTACACACGTGTATTGATTCTGTTTTAGATGCAAGAGGGCAATCTTTGGGTACAAGCCCGGGAAGCTCTTGCTGATATTGTGGACATTGCAAGCAAGTACGCGTTCAAGGGCGTCGACATTCACTTTATGCACGGGGATGACTACGCTCCCAACATGACGGTAATGGCTTTCTTCACTAGTCTACGAGACCAACACTGATACCTTGGCCATCAGTCGCGATCCGAGGTCGTCGCGTTGTTCAACAAGGTCCTGCCCGAAGGTACGTGTCGTCGATTCTAAACGTACATGGGGATGTGATGCTAACTCGTCTATTTAGGCGAGGACACCCCGACTGGTGCCAAGCTTGCCCAGATTGTCGACCACTACTTGCCTCATATTGAGCACGAGCGTTCCACTCACGAACCTATCAGTGTCGTGGTGATCACCGATGGTCTCCCAAGTGAGTTGCAGTCCCATGTGTCTGCTATTACGGCTCACGAATCGGGTACTTAGCCGACCAGGAGGATCTGGAGAGGGTTATCGTTGCTGCAGCACACCGTCTTGATCGTCATCGTGTCAAGAACCACATGTTTGGGATTCAATTCGTGCAAATTGGCACGGACCCGGGTGCTTCTGAGCTGCTGCACATGTTGGATGACCATCTCGTGAACCGTTACAAGATTAGGGTGCGCGACTTGGTTCATAGTAAACGTGATGGTTGCTGACTTGAAGTGTCGGACAGGACATGGTTGACAGCACTCCTTTCGATCCTGCAGCGGGTGCATTTGACGGAGAGTACATGCTGAAGATCCTGCTTGGGGGTATCCGCCGGGATGTAGACCGTCTTGGATCTGCAACGCTGTCACCCGTGGGCGGCCTTGCACGCTCCCACGAGAGATCTCCTTCGCATAGTTTGAGGCTGGGACCCAACAGTCCCCGTCTTACACCACTGTCTCCTAGGTCCGGCTACTGAGCGAGTTTCTCTTGCACCTGTACCATCATTGTAATTTTACATGCCTATGGAATTACCATTCTAGCGCCGCAGTTTATGGTCCGGGGAATATCTCCTCTGCGGTCTCAACGTAGGCGGAGTCTGTCTGCGCAGCAGGAAGATCGTTGTTCCCTTCTGTTGGCTGACACAGAGGGATGTGAGCGGGTGCCTTGGACTCTAATAATCAGGAGTAAGAAGGGGGCTTACGTGTGGTAACCTTAGTAACGACTTACCAGCCCTAGTCGGAGGAAAATCTGCGCCGACTTGTTTCCCTGAAGATGAGGTAGTATCGAGTGCCGCGGCAGACGAGGCCTGCTCGTCAGGGGCTGTCGGAATTTGGATGAGTGCGACCTTGAAGTGAAGAAGAAATGAACTTGCGGAAGAACACCGCTCTTGTCGTCGTCGTCGTCTCTGTTTTCTGCTCGACAAACACGGGCTTTGTACTGGGCATGATTAATCCTCGATAGGAGTGGTTCAAACATACGCCTGGAGAGTTTCCTTTTATGGAATGTATGACTAGATGGTTTACATTAATTTCCCACGCTCATCGCTGTCTTCGAGCGATGGCAGGTGGCCGCGTAGGCCCGCTCTCCTTGCTCGACACCACCGACGACGACAACGACACCATGAGCACCGTCTCCAACAGCGACGACACCCGTCCCAACGTCGTCCAGCCATCCCGCTCACCGTACCTCCACCCGACCCACCACGCCACCGCGTCTACGTCCACCTTCAACTCCCCTTCGTCTTCGACCCCAACGCCCACCTCGCCAAGTACGCCCCGTGTCGGCGCTACACGCAAACCCTCTTCCCTCCGTCACGTCTCCAACGCCCCGCCTGATCACCCCCAGTCCATCAAACACCGTTCCTCGTCCCCCTCTACCAGAGACCTCAAACCCAACCGCCCCCTTCGCGAGCGCGAACCCCGGCGTCAGCGGAACACCCCTCGTCTGCCGCACAGCGACGATGTGCCCATCACGCCCGCGACGCACATGTACTGGTCGCGCGCGCCAGTCCACGGGACGATCCCAGATCGCAACATACGTGCGCACACCGTCACGCTGGTCGACAACGTCGCCTGGTTGTTCGGCGGCTGCGACGACAAGGACTGTTGGCGGGACGTGTACTGCTTCGATACCGGTGTGTTCCCCCCGTCTCGTGACCGTCTCCTCCGATGCTAAACGCGTTGGTCAGATACGATGCAGTGGTCCAACCCGGACACGTTGGGGGAAGTGCCGCCGCCTTGCAGAGCGCATACCGCGACGCTTGTGGACCGCAAGATCGTCATTTTTGGTGGCGGGGAAGGTCCGACGTATTATGACTCGACGTATATCCTCGATACGACGACGAGGCGGTGGTACAAGCCGACTTTTCCAGCCCAGTCGCAACCGCCGCCGCCTGGGGATGACGATCCGCTACATCCCGCACCAAGACGGGCGCATACCGCTGTGTTGTACTGTGGCAAGATTTATGTCTTTGGAGGGGGGAACGGTCTGACGGCACTCAATGACTTGTGGACGCTGGACGTGTCTCGTCTGGACACCTCGGCGCGTGGTATTGCGAGCCTGAAGTGGAGCCTGATCAAAACGAAACAACCACCTGCACCAAGGGGGTATCACACTGCCAACCTGGTTGGGAACGTCATGGTCATCGTAGGTGGGAGTGACGGTCGCGAGTGTTTTTCGGACGTTTGGTGCTTGAACTTGGGTAGGTGCTTGACAATGGTCCTTTTTGGGACTTTGAATGACGGTCGTCTATCGACGCAGATTCGTTGATCTGGACGCGGGTGTCGCTGTCGGTGATGCATCGCCGGTTATCGCACACCTCGACCCAAGTGGGATCCTATCTGTTCATCGTTGGTGGCCACGACGGGACGGCCTATAGCCACGAGGTCCTATTCTACAATCTTGGTTTGTCGTTTTTTTACTGGAACGTTTGGTAGACAACGTAACGCCTTTCTAGTGAACCTTCAGTACGAGCCTCGTTCCGTCAGCGGTAAGCCGCCAAGTGCGAGGGGATACCATGTGACGATTGTTGCGGACAGCAGACTATTCATGTTTGGAGGGGTTAGTCCTGTGTCTGTTGTCCCTGTGTTTCGCTGATCATGTCTTGCAGTTTAACGGTCACGATGTTTTCAACGACGTTCATATCCTCGACCTCGCCGGAGCGGCATACTTGCCTCAAGTGATGAGCTTCCGGATAGACGTCCAGTGAAGGTGGTTCACGTGTTCACGTTCAAAATCATTTTCGCTTCCTTGATCTTTCCTTTCTATTGAGTTCCTCCCTTTGACCCCGCCTCGCCGTTGATCGCATGGGGCGACTTTCAAGCCTTGTCGCATGATCGCTGTGTTCCCCCCATTCACGTTTTCCTTGTTTTCTTCTTGTTAGAGTATCTACATCATACCTTAATTTTACATCTCGCTCACCATATACATGGCATACACATACCCATAGGTTTCACCCATTCTATTTGTACCTTCGGGATTCATGCCTGATGTTTTACGATGGTTGCATGAATATATGAATTATTGAAATCCGTCATAGCCTGGTTGAGTCCATTGGTTCATAGGCATGCCGTTCATAGGCCCCATCATCCCTGCCATTCCAACGTTGCCCATCCCCATTCCATTCATGATCATCCCGTCGCCCATGCCACCTTCCCATACCATCCCCTCTGGATTTTCTCCGCCCATCCACATCATTGCACCCTGTCTAGAAGGATGGAACGGCGCACCGCCCATACCATCCATGTTCATGCCCATCATGGGCATGCTCATATTCCCCATACCCATTCCAGCCATGTTCATCCCCACATTCATCCCCATCCCACTCCATCCACCCATCTCGACCGGTACACCGCCCATAGCCATACCAGGCGCCATCCCGATCCCCATCATCGGCGACACAAGCATTGGGTTCTGTTGCGCCCCCTGGGGGTGGGATGCCATCTGTGCCATAGCCGGGTTGGGATTCGGCCGCCCGTTGCGCACCGCGCCCGGTATCCCCACACTGACCCCGCCGCTGACACCCACACCCACACCCCCGCTGACCCCACCACTACCCGACAGCGGCGCACTCCGTACGGGCGATTTAGGCCGGAGCGTCTCGATCTCGTGCGTGTTGGGCACGACGCACTTGCCCCCACCGAGCCCGGCGAGTTTCTTGGTCATCTCCTCCCAAGCGTCCTTTTTCCAGGGACGCACGCCGTCGGGGATGCACGCGGCACGGTCGCGCGCGAGGTCGGGGACGTGTTCGTGTTCGCCGTCGGCGAGCACGGTGACCCAGCCGCGTCGGAGGGAGGAACGGGCGCGACCAAAGATTTCGAGTCGGCGCGTGCCGAGGCAAAAGTTTTCGATGAGGGTGTACATTTCGGGCGGTTTGCGTGTCGGATCGGAGGGGTCGCCTTCCCAGATGATCACGTCTGTGTCTGGGGCAGGTTGGAAGGGCGTGTGTGTGAGATGGGGTGGAGGACGTACCGACGTTGCAATGGACGAACCAGCTGTCGGTGGATCGTCGTACGGTACCCTTGATGCCCATTAGACAGTGTTGTTTGGTCCGGGTGAGCAAGGACGTCGTGGGGGGATCTGTCTATGGATGGATCATCAATGGCGTGCAATGAGCTGGTGCTGTGGGGACTCACGCCAGGGCCACGGTTGGAGTGGACGTTGGTCTTGACCCAGACGACGTCCTCACATCGTCTGTAACCCCACTTGGCGAGGACTTCGCGACCCCGCTCGAGGCCTTCGCCGGCACCGCTGCCGACCCACATGAAGACGAAAGACGGATCAGCGGCGAGGGAAGGCACGGGGAAATCCTGGAGCTCGTCCCAGCCAAACGAGGACGAGAACGGTGGATCGAGGAGGATAACGTCGAACTTAAACGGGTGTAGCGAGGGAAGCTGATGCAAGGGTAGGTAACACGACGGCGCAGCATGTGTGTCGACCGACTCCTTCTTGAGATTGAGCAGACGCTGCTGCTTGGGGTATCTACGGAGAGGGTATGCGTCGGGGAGGAAGATGGGCGACGTGGACTTACTCTTCGAAGCGGCGCTCGAGTTCGGCGCCGACGACCCAGTTCTGGGGCCATTCGCCGCTGTCGACGTACCTCTGGGAGTAGTCGTTGCGGATAGTCTCTTCCTCGGGGACGTAGTTTGGGTAGCGGGCGAGTCGGGCGCGCTTAGGGGGTGGAAGATCCGGTCTTTGAAGTGGGAGTTGTGGTGATGCGGGGGGTGTGGGTTCGGGCGATGCTGAGCGTTCGGGGATGAGGGGGAGCTTGAGGAGGTCTTGCGGTGGTGAGGGGAGATTGCGGAGGTGGCGACGGTTGATACGCTGCAGATCGCGTACACGGGCGATGAGGTCGTCGTGGAACTCGAGTAGACGGTCTGCGTACAACGTCGTGGACATGGTGATAGTACTTGCCTAATATATCCGACTTGTACCATGGCCAAGGCGACCAAGGCCACCCGCAAGTTCGCATCGAGCGGACAACTCAAAAAGACGATCCAGTCGAGGAAGAAACAGCAACAGGTCAAGAAGAAAATCGAAAGCCGTCGCGGAGCGAAAGGAAAAGGCAAGAAACCACCCGTCCAGGAAGAGTCTGACGATGGCGAACCCGACGTCGCGTTCGTAAAAAAAATATGGTCTCTCGTCTGTACTAACCCTCTCGCAGACCCAAGTCGAAGGGAATGACTGTAGACGACTTTCTGGGTGCTGGCTTCATGGACAACGAATCTGACGTTGGCGATGTATGGCACGTACTAACTCTCGACTATGGTCACTCATGAATATCACAGGTGGACATCGAACAGGACGACTCTGATGCAGATGAGGATGAAGAGGACGACGTTGCAGATGACGAGTCTTTTGCTTCCGTCGATGACCTCGAAGGTGTGTTCCTCAGCGACATCGTTTTTCCTCTGAAACACGGCCGCAGACGAAGGTGCTGAACACTTGCACGAACTTGCCAAACTGGCCGAAAAGGACCCCGAGTTCTACAAGTACCTTCAAGAAAACGACAAGGAACTGCTCGAGTTTGATCCCGACGGCGCCGATAATGATGACGACGACGACGCAGAAGAGGACGTTGATGTCGACATGGAGAACGAAACGTTGCCTATTCTCACAAAGGATATCCTCCGCGGATGGCAAAAGGCTCTGCTTGACGTAGGTCTACTCCTTTGCATCACCGTCCCCGCTGACATCGTTCTAGTACCGTTCCTTGCGCGCTCTGAGAAAACTTTTGCTTGCCTTCCGTTGTGCCGCACACATGAACGAACAAGATCTGTCGCTCGCTTGGCGTATTGACAGCTCAGCAAGTAAGGCGCCGCCGAATTCGTTTATAGCCTCGCACTCACGTGCATTTCAGTCTATAACAAGCTGGTCACTACCGCTCTCAAATTCACTCCGGTCATCCTTACCCATCATGTTCCTTACAAGACCCTTCCTAATGGAAAATAGTGCGCGAAACGTGTTCTCTCTTCCTCTTGTCGTGTTTATTGCTTCCTTAGCAAACCGCCTACACAAACGGCGAAACAAAAAACCCTGCAGAAACTCATCCTAGCGTACTTTAACAATGTCATCCACCTGATCCCCCAGCTTACCGACAAGGACATGCTTCAGCTTGCCTTGGCGGAAAGTGCAAAAATCCTGCCGTATGTTACCACTAGCCGGAAGGCAGTCAAGGCATATCTGAAGGTACCTTATTCCGAACCTTTGATAACTTCGTGGTAATCATGCGAACAACTGCAGCATTGTCTAGATGTCTGGTCTTCAGGTGAAGACAGCGTTCGGATAGCTGCTTTCTTGTCGATTAGGATGCTTGCGAATGCCACGGACAATGCCATGCTAGACCTTGTGATGAAGGTTCGGATATCTCTGTTGCATGCCATGCTATCGCTCACGACCATCCCAGAGCACATATCTCCAGCTAGTGCGCTCCTCGAAATCCACGAGTTCGCACAAGTTACCCTCGGTCAATCTTATGAAAAATTCTGCCTCGGAGATCTTTTGCTTGGACCATGCCACGGCGTACCAGCATGCGTTTGGGTACATTAGGCAGCTTGCGATCCACCTCAGGAATAGCATGAAAACAAAAACCAAAGTATGTCGTTCACTTGGGTCTCATTCTTGTCTCCATATCTTGGTTGCGTACTTTCAGGAGGCATACCGGCAAGTATACAACTGGCAGTATGTGCATTCCGTCGACTTTTGGGCCCTTGTCTTGGCAAGGGCTTGTAGCACAGAAGTGCAGGTCGGACGTGGGGAAGAAAGTGAATTAAAACCTCTCATCTATCCTTTGGTGCAAGTGAGCCTTGGCGCCATCAAGTAAGTTCTCGTGCGTCTTACTCGCAGGTCTGTTCACACCTTTCAGGCTCATCTCCAACGCCCGCTCATACCCCTTCCATCTCCACATCGCCCGCTCGATGCTCCACCTCTCACGTCACACCAACACCTACATCCCGCTGACACCCTACCTACTGCCCATCATCTCATCACAACTGACGTCATCGGGCAAACCCAAACCGTCGACGCTCCGCCCACTCGACTTTGAGTCCAACATCCGCGCGCCGGCACAGTACCTCAAGACGCGCGTGTACCTGGAGGGTCTCGTCGACGAAGCGAGCTTCGTCCTGGCCGAGTGGCTCGTCAGCCCACCCGTCCACGGGAGCATCGCGTTCCCCGAGATCACCATCCCGATCGTTGTCTCCCTCCGCAAAACGATCAAGGCTGCCAAACACGGGCAAAAGGACGTCGGGGTCGTCAAAGCACTGGTAGAACGTGTGGACGAGAGCGCCAAGTGGATGGCGGAGAAGCGCAAGGGGGTCAGTTTTGGTCCTGGGAGGGTGGACGAGGTGGAGCGGTGGGAGGCCGAGCTCAAGATCGAGACGTCCCCGCTGGCAAAGTATGTCCAGGTGCAGCGCAAGGCGCGGGCCAAGCGGCAACACCTAGTTGACAAGGTACGCGCTACGGGTATGCGATCCGCTGGTGTCCTCTTGATCTGACGTGTGCGACAGGCCGCCAAGGGTGAAGACGAGATCTTGGAGGAGGATTGATGCGTTGCAGATTCGCACCAGGGCAAGAAACAAATGGGGAATCGTACAAAATTTTTATTTTCTCCGAGTCTGGGGTGCTATCGATTCGGATACGGTTTGCGATGTACCAGCACGCATTTCATCACTTGCACTCGTGTCATCACCATCTTAC
>JBBPUM010000372.1:0-17904 GCA_038094695.1 Chiua aff. virens | reverse complement strand
TCCATAGCTTTTACTTTGTTCGCCGCATACCCGACATGGATAGCTACTTGACCATTTCGACTGCAAGCAAGCTATCCAGGATCATGAAGGCATTTGGTGAACTTGACTACGCTAAAGACCAGCTTGCGTTGGCGGCTTGTGAACCAGATCCGGTAGAAATACCCGCTTGGAATCCTGCTGAGGCTATTGCGGCACATGAACGCCGCGTTTTCGCGCATTTCTGCCCGCCCCAAGAGGTGAATCAGACGTTTTGTGATTCTCGAAACTTCGACAAGGTGATCTGACGTTGGCATGTAGACAACAAACGCATCCGAACCCATTGAGCAAGTCGATGGCGTGCAGGACATGAATATCACTGATTCAGAAGCGACCAAGGACCTGGTCGCGAACTCAGAAGACAGCGTGAAGGAAGGTCAATCTGCCGATGCGACAGATAAAGTTACTACGCAGCAGATTCCATCCACTATTCCCGTCGAGTCCCCATTCCATCCTAGCCATTACCCTCCGCCATGGCCTTTGGAACCATTCCGGGACCCATCTCCGTATCTTCTCCAGCGACGCATACCGATTCACCTCCTTCCCAAGAAGCTCTACGTGCATGATCCGTGGAATGTTGCTGACACCTATAACGATGGTTATGGTGTCTCACGTCGTGAAGACGAGGATAAGCCATGGGGTTCAATGAGCGACCGCGTACGAACGTACAACTTCTGGCTTCCACGTGAATCACGAGAAATGACGGAAGAGGTTGCGAAAATAGCTGCTTTGGCAGAAAGTGTAGCTGTCGAGACCCCTGAAACACGCATCATCCCTCCCAAGCAAGAAACCGAAGGCCCCACTGAACAGCCCGCGATTTGTGCCCTCCTCCCAAAACGGCCTCGTAAGCCAACTGAGATCCCCGAAACCCATCTATACCTCTCTCCGAAAGCTCGGCTCGGTTCTGGAAACCATTCTGTTGTCTACGAGGCCGAGCTGGAACTTCCACGTGATCTTTTTTGCGACACAACTATTTGCCAGACCTGTCTTGACGAGCAGATCGACATAGAAGTCAATCAACTGAAGGAATCTGGCGAGTGGGATCAGTTGCTGAACGACTATGTCGCCAAAGAGCAAGGCCCTTCCACTTCCAATTCACCATCAACTTCTGAGTTGCCCCCACGTTACGTGGGATTTATTTCGATGGATGCCGAGGATCAGCCCTCGAATACGGCGTCTGAATCGCTCGCGGCTGATCCCACGACCAAGGATGACTGCAACCGTTGCCGGGTCTTCACCTACAAAGGCATGGTAGTCACCGTGCGCCCGAAAGTCCAATGGCAAACTCCCTCGCTGCCGGACACACTCTGCAAGCACCAAGCCGCAAAGCTGAAACCAGTCCCCAAGACGGCACGCTTCCGCGTCGCAGCCAAGTTGTCCCTCCCTTACGACTCGCACCTCGATCAGGAAGCCCGCAACTATCTCAAATTCCCCACCCACTTTTTCGAGCACTGGTCGGGGTATAATGTCGTACCGCCCTGCCACGACCCAACGCCGGTTGGCGCGCTCGTACCACAGTTCTATGGGTATTATAAGCCGGACAAGGCGACGGCGGACGGCGCGGATTTCCTTAGCCCGATTTTACTGATCGAACATTGTGGCAAGCCGATCAGTGTCAAGGAGCTCTCGGTCGACGATCGATACGAGTGTGCGGCCTTGCTGTTCCGTTTCCACTACGCAGGGTGGTTGCACGAGTCGTTCGCTGAGCGTAACATCCTCATGCAAAAGGGCCATCCGACGTGCAGTCCGCTCGAAGAAACAAAAGACCCTTATTACCGACACCGAGAGTACAGTTTCCGACTGATCGATTTTGGTCGGTCCATGGATCAGGGAAACAGTGTGGGACCAGGGGCATCCGTAGAAGCGATGAATGGAAAGAAGCTTTTTGGAATCATGGAATTTGGAGGGATGCTTTGACGTTGGTTGCTTTCTATCCTTTTCAAATCATCACAAGCGCTACACAGTGTTTTGAGCTAGTTATCGTACGCCAGTGGTGTATACCAACCAATCAAAATGTACGTGAAGATCAAAGGTAGAAGCACATAGATCTCAACAATATCCTACACATCGTATTTCAATTTCACTAAAATTTCGTCACGCTTTCCGATGATCTCGTTGATGTCGCCATACCCAGTAAGACCCATCGTGGTGTGCAAATCACAGATAGTCTGCCTCAGGATCTGCTCGACCCCTTGTTGTCCCGCAATAGCGAGACCGTACAAGTACGGACGTGCGACTGGAAAAGATAGCTGAGATCAAGACCCGAGACTCGAAGGAAGAAAATCGGTACGAACTCAAGACACCTTGAGCACCCATCGCAAGAGCCTTGATAATATCACTTCCGGTGCGGATTCCGGAGTCAAAGAGCACCGTCAACTTGCCGGACTTTTGTGCAGCAAGGACTTCCTGTGACTGCATGATCTTGTCGAGCGCATCGAGCGAGCCAATAGCACCATCAACCTGACGGCCACCTTGGCGTATTCAATCACATGCGCTCTCAACACATACAACCCACACACCGTGGTTCGACACCACGATACCATCAATACCGTGGGCGATCGCCTTCTCTGCATCCTATCGTATCATAGACACTGTCACGTTCACGAATAGCACATCCATCACTATAGCTCACCGACACGCGCTGAATGCCTTTGAGTACTATCGGCCCATCCCAGTTGTCCCGGATGAACTTCAAGTCGTCCCATGTGCGAAACACGCCCGAGTTTACCTCGCCGAGCCATTCCCTGCCCAGCATCATCTCCCCCGCGGCGATTTCGTCGCCCTTGGCAGCCGCCTCCCGGATCTTGGACGGCTCCAACGGAAACGCGGTGATCTCACCTTGACGCGGCTCAAGGCCGAACCGCTTCATGAACACGGGATCGGAAGTGCCGACTTGGATGCCGACGCCAGACGCGAACGGAAGGTAACCTGTTTCGATGTCGTGGGGGCGCCAACCGAGGACCATCGTGTCGAGCGTGATCACGAGCGCAGTGAACCCGTTCGCTTTGGCTCTACTCAGAAGCGAGACGATGATCTCTGTGGTACGGGGCCTGTGAGCGTGATTGAGATGAGCTGTCACGGAATGGGTGGGACGTGGACCGACGGGCGTACCAGTAGAGTTGGTACCATCGGTGGCCATTTGGGCCATTGGCCGCTGCCACGTCTTCGATGGATCGGCAGGAGGCGGTACTCATGATGTATGGGACACCGACGGCGCCGGCTGCGGCCGCGCTCGCGAGTTCGCCGTCTGGGTGCAGTATTCCCTGTACGCCGACAGGGGCGACGAAGATCGGAACAGGGTATTTCACACCAAAGATCGTCGTCTTGATCAAAGGCAAACACGGCCGTAAGGGTGTCGTATACCTTGAAATGAAGAGAAGACATACCTCCAGTTTGCGGTTCGTCGCGCCGATAAGCATCTGGGGGATGATCTTCCAATTCTCGAAGGCCTCTTTATTGGCGACGTCCGTTGAGCACGTCCCAGCGCTTCCAAACGTGTACATATATGCCGCTGTACTCAAAACGAGGTGATGAGTCACTAGTTCAGAGTGGTGATCGACGCACGAAGGTGATCCTTCAACACCTCTCTTGCCTTATCTTCGATTTCCTTGATGTTGACCGTACCCAGGGTCGGCAACTGACCTTGCATGTAAATTTCCATCAAGAACTTGGTCCATTTGTCGGGAGGTGGGGGCGGGGCGGTCATGTTGAATCCAGATAATGGCGTCACGGTCGGCTATGGGTTGTCGATCTGATGTGGGGTGGAAGTATCGCACAAAGGGCGTGAGTTCACCCCGGGTGGGAATATTTCTAGCCTGAGAGTGCGCATCTACCCGGTTGTCGGCATGGCACACGTCATGAGCATGAGTAACTTGCCCGGTGATAACAGCTCACTAGCAGAACTGTGACATTCTGTGACACCATCTTCGTGATTACCTCATGTAAGGTGCACGTGAAAACTTCTATCGTCAGCTTTCAAGTTGTGCAGCGCTCTTTCGCGGGAGAAGCATTCCATCGACATCCAAACCTCATCGCAAAATGCATCGGTCGGTTTCACGGTCAATGTCTTCGGAGCATCCTGACTCAACTGCGCTCACTTTGTGGCGTCGAGCCGCGGGGCTCGGAGCGCTCTAACCACGTCCGGTTGATTTCGGGCGCATCGCAGGCGAGAGCCACGACTGACTTTGACAGTGTACCCGACCCGGCTAGCACGAGAATAGTCGGCTACCTTGCAGTTTACGCTCGCCCCATTCATTCTTCTTCCCTACCACATCGTCACCCCACCCGTGGGACACCGGCAGTGATGTCACGGTCAAACTTATCGACATGAAGATTTGGTCTCACCATACTTCTTTCCCGGTGTTTACATGCCACGCCATCCATCCACCGACAATTCAACCTTAAGCATCGGACGTTGAGATCTTTTGTACCTCCAAACATACCTCTCGGCCACGCAGATTGACATGCTCGTGGGGTCCATTGCTAACTGTCCGCGTTCGTCCTGGTAATCCTTAGACCACTGGTTGGGCTCACCGTGCGTTTTCGGCAGAGCATGCAGTGACAGGATATATGAGGATGGATTCGGGAGAGAGCATGCCAGTCATGACTCGACGTAGGGTAAGCAAAATGATCGTAGTGAGTATGCCGCCTAGACTATGACCAGTGATGGTGAAATGTGTAGAGGTAGGCGGGCTCAAAGGGCTGAGGAACTGAACCATCATATGTCCCGGGCGGATGGAATATTTCCGGGGACACGGCTTTCATTGGGGTGTATGGTCGGGCTCCTTTTCGATCCTACTCTCGGTCCAATCTTCAAAGTCGACTCGACAAAATCCACGGATAACACAATAAATACATACACAACCACTTCTCCTGGTTATCGAACGTTGTTGAACAAGTACACGATTCTGCTTGACTAAAAGTACACCGATCACAGCCCTACCAGGTTTCGTACGAATGCCCAAGTGCACGTTGACACTAATAGTGCACAGACAGCTGAGTTTGCATCGTACGATCATACTTCTTCTGATCCTCCGGGTTATTCATCACCTCCTGCAACCTACTGAGGGTGGGGGCCTTCAAAGCGAGCGTCACTTCGACACACCCGCGGAGGTACCGACCTCATCCACGTAGGGTTTGCCATGCTGATACGTGAGTTCCTTCGAAAATTCTTCAAAGGTAGCAGGAACAGAAGTGGGACGGGGACCATCAAAGTACTGGGCTGGGACAGGCTTGTATACCACCCCCGAGCTGGAAGCATTGGCAGCATACTCGACGGCATATGTCTGCTGCACCTTATCCACGATCGGAAGGCCATAAACGGAAGGGATCCTGCCAATCCATTGTTGGGGAGAAATAGCATGGCTCTGGCACCAGAGCTGGGGTATACAGTCCAAGTTGTTGACTAAATTAAGATTCCATCCCTGGTAGCTGCGCGCGCCGGGGAGCTTGGAAGCCGGAAAACTCTCGGCCCACTGGAGGGCCCAGTCTACGTTCCCGGCAGTGTATCCAGCGGCAGGGTACGTGAGGGTGTATCCGCGAGGGAGTATCCTGGCCGTGACCAGGGTAAGCGAAATTGTAGTGGTGAGTGTACCGCCTAGACTGTGACCGGTGACAATAAAACGCGTAGAAGGGGATGGGTTTAGAGAACGAAGGAACTGGACCATCGTCTTTCCCGGATGGGTGGCATAGTCCTTGGACGATACGGCGTTCATGAGGTTGTGCGTTCCCCACGCCATCCCTTTCGAGAAGTAAGGGATGCCCTGCTGTACATCCTTTGAAGAAATCGCGACAGGATCCTTTTCGATCCCACCCTTCACCCAACCGTTGAAATCGACGACGGAGTCCACTGCATTGTCCTCCTTCTCCATGACATTGCGATCCATGGCGGAGCCGGCGAGAGCGATGACATACGTGGGATGTTCTAAACCGTCCTCGAACTTGGCTTTCGGATGGAAAGCTATATACCCAGCGTTTCCGGGATACGTCTTCTCGTCTGGCTTCAGCTTCCATATTGCGCCCCAGGCAAGGCTCCACCCCTCCATGCTTTGCAGGCCGGAAGTCAACCGGTCGTAATAGTATTTCTGAAGCTCTTCCAGCGTTCCCTGCTGATTGATGACTTGATCTGCCAGCATGGCCAGAGCGAAGGTTTGTTGAAATATATCGAGAGACATTCTGCAAGCTAAATGCACCTTCAGCGAAATAGGGAATTTATATAAAGGTTGACGTACTGTTGAGTTGCTTAAGCTAGGATTCTGGAGTTTTGGTGGATGGCCTTGTAGCCCTTATATGTCGTCCATCAGCACGGTTCCGGGTACACCGAAATACCGTGCGGGTCCCAGGCTCTATGTACCCTTCAAAGTTCAGTGACGTGACACTGCAGTACGCTGGTCAAAATGACGTCAAAGTTGAAAACCGGGGAAAAGAAATGCCGAGGTCCACAGCTTTTTCTTTTGTCAGACTCCCAGCCGCCAATCACTCTGTTCCGATCTGATTTCTCCTGTCATCTCAGAAAATCTGTAATTTCGACTTCCCGGATGTCCGGGTGTTCGGGAGTTCCGGGAATCAACTCCCACCGTTTGGCAGTCACAATGCAAGTTAAGGTTTAAGTGGAATCTCAACAACAAAGCATGTGAGCGAGCCGATGCCATCCTGCTAGAGTATTGTAAGAAAGCAGAATAGTTACTGTCATACCGGCTGTGGGGCCCGGGAACGTTCCAATCACCTCAGGTTGGCGTCGGGCCCATCACAAACAAGTGGCCACCAGTGGCATTGACAGTGTACCCGCCGGCTAGTAGGAGAATACTGGCAGTCGCGCCTTGCAGCTCATAGCGCTTGCCTTACTTATCCTCTTTTCCCTACTACCATCGTGAGTCGCCCCACTTGTAGAATACCGGCAGAGATCTCACGGCCAAGCTTGAAAGACGGGCATATATGCGTACTGTAGGAATGAGCTGGACCTCCGACTGAGACAGCTTGGAAGATGTTGATCCGTGGGAACTATGTACTGATCTGGTTTTGCTATGCTTCTTGCCTTTGTGTGTTTACATGCAATGCTATTTGTCCATCGACAATCCTTGAACATTGGATGTTGAGATCTTTAGTACTCTTAATCATACCTCTTAACCACGCAGATCGAAATGCCTGTGGGATCCATCGCTAACGGTTCGTATTCGTCCCTGTGGGTTGCCGCGCCGCCGCCGGCCCGACGTCGGGAAAGACTCAGGCTGAAGCAATCACATGCCTGGTCATCATGTGGGTCCCATAATTAATTTCTACTTCCGTCACAGTCCGTATCTGACAGTTATTTTTACTGCACCCAATCATGAAGACGAGGACTCCGCCAGGGTGCATGTTTCACAAGATATTCCTCACAATCTTGGCAGAATCTTAGCGTGTTCATCCTACACGGTAAGCACCTACTAAGAAGTCAAGAGATGATTGATTCTCTCCAAACCATCTGCGTCACTGACACGGCTACATAGCCAAAGAAAAATGTAAGACGGGCTGCGGGTATCGTCAAATCGAGCATTGCAAGGCTTACTGAACTTTACACGAGGTGTCAATCATTGATATTTTTTTGGCGATTTGGGATTATACAATATGCTTCAGGACCGCTCGACGTTCAACTAAATTCCAGATGTACATTTGAAAATCAGCATCGTATTGGCTCGTATACCACAATATACATACAACGTTCCTGTCTGCTGACTATTAAATAAGTACACGATTCTCCTCACCAGTAAAAGTACACAGACAATGCCTGTAACAGGCTTCGTACAAACGCCCAAGCGCATGTTCACCCTAATAGTACATGAAAAGACTGCCCTTACGCCTTATGATCCTACTTCTTCTGATCCTCTGGGTTGATCAGTCCATTCCTAACACGGGTTTTTGGTGGGAAGATTTTCGGGATCCCGACCTCGTGGTAGTAGGGATCTGTGTGCTGCTTCAAGAGTTCAGCTGTAAATTCGTCGTAATTGGCAGGAACAAAATCAGGAGGGGAGCCGTCGAAGTACTGGGCTGGGATGGGTTTATATACCATGCGCGACTTGGAAACTTTGGCATACTTGAGTGCATACTCATGCCATACTTCGTCAACGACTGGAACCCCATACAAGGAAGGAATTCTACCCATCCATTGTCGTGGAGAAATAGCCTCCATCTGGCACCATAGCTGCGGTATACAGTCTAGGTTGTTGACCAAGTTGAGATTCCATCCTTCGTAGCTGCCCGCGTCAAGTGACTTGCGAGCCGGGAAATCCTTGGCCCACTGGTTGGCCCACTGTACGTTTCCGGCAGTGCATGCAGCGACAGGATATGCGAGGATGGATTCAGGGGAAAGTATGTTGGTCATGACTCTGCGTAGGGTAAGCGAAATGGTGGTAGTGAGTGTGCCGCCTAGGCTATGACCGGCGACGATGAGACGTGCAGGCTGAGGAGCGGATGAGCTCAAAGATTTGGTAAGGAACTGGACCATCGTCTGTCCTTCTTTTCCGGGGGATGTGGCTTTCATTAGGACGTGTGTTGCCCACGCCGTCCCTTTCGAGATATAGGACTTCCCTGAGACTACACCACCCTTCTGAACGGGTTTGGGCTCCTTTTCGATCCCATTCTTCACCCAATCTTCAAAGTCGACGACAGAGTCCATTGCTTCGTCCTCCTCCGAGATCACATGTTTGCCACCCTCGCCAGGGGGGGTGCCAGCGAGGGCAATGACATAGGTGGGCCATTCCGAATTATCCTCGAACTTGGCTTTCGGGTGGAAAGCTATAAACCCAGCGTTTGCGAGAGACGTCTTCTCGTCTGGCTTGAGCTTCCATATAACTGGGCCCCAGGCGAGATGCCAATCGGATGCCACCCAGTCCTTAGGCTTCGTCGTTTGGTCCGGGGTCTGGAGCTTCTCGCTCAACTTGTCATAATAGGCCTTCTGAAGCTCCTCCTGCGTTCCCTGCACCGTACTGGCTGAATCGGCTAGCATAGCGAGAGCAATGGTTTTTTGGAAGATATTGTAATCGGAAAACATTTTGCAGGCTAAACGCGTCTTCAGCGAAATAGGGAATGTATATCAAGGTTGACGTACTGTTGAGTTACTCAGTTAAAGATTCTGTAGTTGCGGTGGATAGTCTCGCAGCCCTTAAATACGTCGTCCATCGGCACACCAGCTGAATTTGGTTCAGCGCGGGCTCTTGTTCGCTCGCGATATAGGCCGGAAACGAACGAGAAGGAGCAATCTCGTATTGTGGCGTTGAAAGCACGGTTCCAGGCCTGACGAAATACCATGCAAGTAATACTGTACCCTTCAGTAACGTGACACCGGCATCGCAGCGTGCTGGTCAAAATGACGGCAAGGTTGAAAATCGGGGAAAAGAAGATGCCGAGGTCCACGGCTCCTTATTCAAACTTGTTTTCCGACTGAGAAAGTGTGTCAACTTGTAATGGAGACGATCATCAAGTGGCGCACTTTGTCCTTAGGCTCTCCTCAAGTTGGAGATGATTAGAATGTTGGCCTAAGTAGAACCTCGATATCAGGTCGTGAGCCTGACGACCACAAATGTATGGCTTACTGCAGGCTGGCAGTTCGGAGCAGCAGGCTCCAGAGATCAAATTTCAAACCTCTTAATTGCGAAATCCTTTACGAGAAGATGACCAGATTCAGAGTAGCGTTACATGAGAGACAATGATGAGAGGGATAGACTTGGTTCCATTCGCCGGATCTAGGTCAGTTCAGGGAACCTGTTCGGGTGGAATCAATCAATTCAGACTCATAATGTGGTTGAATTGGTGGCGGAGGTTTGATGCCAACGTTCAGCAGAACCGAACGAGGGATCGACTTAACTTAATTTATACGGTCACGAGGTTCCAGGAATTCTCTTCGGTACGCAAAGTCAGACATCCATAAGCAACTCGGATCAGATTGAACGTAAATTCTATCTTACCTCATGGCGAAAACGAAGGACATTGGATGTGGAACGTGGAAACATTCAGCATTCCAGACTAATATCATGTCGCAAACATGTGTCGGGCGTTATAACACTTGATCGTCGGTGGTGTTATTATTTAGAAAGATACTCTGAGTGAGCGCGGTGGACCAAGCGTGCCTGGGCTAGGACCTTGGCTGGCGCAGTTGCTGACGGCCTCGTAGAGTCGCAGATAGTGCGTGTCGTGGTCAGTCCGCAGTTGGTTGCCTGCGTTAGCGGGTTCCCACCTCACCGGTCACCCCTCTCCAGCGGTTAATCAAAGCATACATATTCCATCATTGAGGGAAGGAGCGGACCGTGGAACGAGGTGAAGATGCTTAGAGGGTAGACAAACACTATTAATGCCATGTCACCTCAAAGGAAACGGAAATGCCCGTACCGCCGTTGGACCCTCCATCAGAACGAGCGGTTACAGAGGTAGAGAACAGGCTAATTGCACGATATTATCGCAGAGTACAGCCTTACAGATGTTTGACCAAAGTTACACAAGGATTGACGTCAGAACCGCACAGAACAGTCTCAGCTAGATTATAATTAGTCGAAAGTATGCATAATTAGGACGCGAGCCTTTGACCGGATGAAGCAAAGGTAGACCATTTCGTCGGCCGCTACGTGACAGGAGATAATATCGGAGTTCGAAATTACTTATCGTCTCCGACCAACGGTCCTGACCGAGCACAAGCACCACGATACTGTTAACTGTATGGTACTGTACAGCGATGTTAGGCTCTGTCCGGACAAGTGTGCCAGCACCAACGGTCGTGCTTGACGATGCGATCATGACAGGGGTCAACTCATGATTTACTGACCAGTTCCTAGGTATTCCATCCCCCCAACTTCCGTATGTCGAGTTTAATTTATGTAAATTCCTCCTCTCGCTTGTCGAAACAGGATGTCGATTCTATGCTTCCGAGGTCACGAGGTCGCATAGAATTCAGTCGGGTTAACCATCACTCGCACCTATGGGTTTCCACCTCGCCTCTCTCTGGAAAACAGAGTATATGAATGTTTTGTATGTTATGGGCTGTCATGTGGATCACTTAGAATCTCACCTTTGGTTTTCTTCGATTAGTGAACAAATGACTACTAAAAATAACACATTTCTTCGGCTCCGTAAGTCGACGTCAGCTGGCCCTTCACCTTCCTCTCGTGCTTAACCAATTGTTCTGACCACTTCATGCCCCCGATTTATTCAAAATCTATGGTACCGGGGACACGGCCTCATACTTCGTCCGTTTCGTCACCAATCTCAATCCCAATACGGAGAGAGTCCAGACAGATATTGGCCTCAATATGACACGACCAATCAGACCATGATAGAATTCTTGGATGGGTTCATCCCATAGGTGCTGACAACGGATACATATCGCGCACAGGCGATAGCATATTTGACGAACCTGACGCCGGCAAACTTGCCATAGTAGTCTAGGCGAATAACGACCTAAGGAAACATCGTGCCGTAGGGTCCTTCTTCGTTGTTAGCTGTGCAGAGCCAGTGCTGATTATTGATCACTGAGCGCCAGGGATACTCAGGGAAATTTAAAGGGGGTTGGAGCATAGCGGAGTAGATTTCCTTCTTACATCAGATCTAATAGCAATTAAACTTTCACTGACATTTCCTGTCAAGTCTGAAGGAGATTGAATGACCCGGGACAATAATACTTCATAGGAGCTCATTAGCAGAGCTGTCCTTCGCAAATAGGCTTACCATCCACTGCAAGCCTCAATTTAAACGTCGCTTGCACGTAGCTTTATGAAAAGTCGAACAGATCATCTCAACGAATCTTGGACTCTTTGTGGCACGCAGTAATAACAGGTTCAGTGCGTGCGCTGAGTGTGACACCGACGGTCGAGCTTGGCAGCTGTTATCAAAGATCTACTAATCAATTCCTACGCATTCTATTTTCCCGTTTTCCGAATGCAAAATTAATCCCAGCACTTCTGAACGGCATTGATTTATGTGACACTGTCTGAACAGAACAGGAAATCTGCATTTCAGACTCCTACCACATTACAACATCACTCTTGGTTGAAAGCATCATAGTATTGACTCGGGTAGCACAATATAAGTACAGAGATGATCGTGGCTTCTGGCTATCGAACGTTATCAAACAAGTAGTACACAATTTCGCTTGGGTAAAAATACACAGATCATGGTCGTACCAGGCTTCGTACGCCCAAGTGCATGTTGACGCTAGTGCTGCACGGACAGAGCTTGAACCGTACGATCGTATTTCTTCTGGTCCTCCGGGTTATTGATAACCTGCTGCAACCTACTGATGGTAGGGGTTTTCAAAGCGATCGTCGCGTCTGACGTATTCATGGAGATCCCGACCTCGTCCAGATAGGGCTTGCCGTGCTGATTCGCGAGTTCCTTCGTAAATTCTGCAAGTGTGGTAGGAACAGAAGTAGGAGGGGGAGCATTGAAGTACTGTGCTGGGACAGGCTTGTATACCACCCCCGAGCTGGAAGCGCTAGTAGCATACTCGACGGCATATGTTTGCCACACCTCATTCACGATCGGAAGGCCATAAATCGAAGGGATCCTGCCAAGCCATTGTTGGGGAGATACAGCATGGATCTGGCACCAGAGCTGGGGCATACAGTCCAAGTTGTTAACGAGATTAAGATTCCATCCCTGGTAGCTGGGCGCGCCAGGGAGCTTGCAAGCTGGAAAATTCTCGGCCCACTGATGGGTCCAGTCTAGGTTCCCAGCAGAGCACGCAGCAGCAGGGTACGTGAGGGTGTATCCACGAGGGAGTGTCCCAGATGTGACTAGGGTGAGCGAAATGGTGGTGGTGAGCACACCACCTAGACTGTGACCAGTGAGAATGAAACGCGTAGAGGGAGGTGGGTTCAAAGAGCTAAGGAACTGGACCAGCGTCTTTCCTGGATGAACGGAATGGTCCTTGAACGATACGGCGTTCATGAGGTTGTATGTTCCCCACGCCATCCCTTTCGAGAAGTAGGGAGTGCCCTGCTGTACATCCTTCGAAGAAACCGGGACAGGCTCCTTTTCGGTCCCGCCCTTCACCCAACCATTGAAGTCAACAACGGAGTCCACTGCAGTGTCCTCCTTCTGGAAAACGTCCTGGCAGCCCATAGGGGTGCCAGCGATGGCAAGGACATATGTGGGGTGCACTGAACCATCCTCAAACTTGGCCCTCGGATTGAATGCTATATACCCAGCATTTCCGGGATAGGTCTTCTCGTCTGGCATCAGCTTCCATATTGTCGGGCCCCAGACAAGGCCCCACCCCTCCATGCTTTGCAGGCCGGAGGTCAACTTGTCGTAATAGTATTCCTGAAGCTCCTGCAGCGTTCCCTGCTGATCGATGATCTCATCTGCCAGCATAGCCAGACTAAAGATTTGTTGGAAGATATCGAGAGACATTTCGGAAACTAGGTACATCTTCAGCGAGTAGTAGGAAATGTGTAGCAAGGTTGACGTACCTGTCGAGTTGCTCAGGCAATCTGTAGTTGGCGGACAACATTCCGGTCGTTAAATACGACGTCGGTCAGCGCTAGGTCAAATCGATTTAGCTCTTGTTCGCTTGCGATATAGGTCGGAAATGAACAAGAGGGCGCAAACTCACATTTTCGCATGCAAAATACGTGCCGAATGGAATGACTGTTCAGTGACGCTGTGCGCTAGTCATCAATGATGAAAAAGTTTGGAAACTATAAGAAACGTCACCTGTCGTGTATGGGGTCTTGAGAATCACTCTATGGAAACATGCAACGAGGGGGTCAGTAGCGTTTCTTGTATCCTGCTCGAGATGATTCGGAACGCTGCGATTGGCCCGGAACCTGTGCCAGAGCTAGGCTAGTGCGGTCCTATGGGTAGGAAATGAATGAGAAGGCGCAAGGTCGCATTCTGGCATCCAAAACATGCGCTGAACAAAATTACCGCTCAGTTACTACATTGCACGCTAGTCAACAATGATAAGAAGGATGATTGAAAACCGGGGGAGAAAACCGTCAATTGCTACGCGTGAAATCTTGAGAATAGATTGGCAGAGACGTGCAATGAGGAAGAACAGTGGCGCTCCTTGCTATCTCCCCAAAGTGGTCCAGAATCTGCTAGTGGGTCAGGCCAACGCGGTCCGGTTTATGCGAGATATCGTGAGCAACAGCAACACATTGTTCATTGCGGACATTAATTGCATCACATGGGCTCTGCATTACAAAGCGTTGTTGACTAGTTTGATGCTGCAGAGCTTACGGAGCTCTTTAGTTGCGAAATCCTGTGTGAGAATGGGATGATCAGGGTAGGGTCACATGAGATGGATAGACCTCACTCTATTCGTCGGAGCCGGGAGGTAGGGAACCTGTATTTACGTACTAATTCATTTCGATGACACGCCGCGACCGATTGGGAATACTCAGCATATTGAGAGCTCCAAGATTCCCCATCATTGATATGCCATATGTGGAAAAGATAAGGGATTCTAGTATGTAGTCCAAACTGTCCAATGAGCGGGGGTGTCAATTTGATTTACACAAGCTGCTACGATCCCAATCATATTGATCGCACCTTCGGCATGGAAAGTCAGATATTCATGACCAGGTAGGAATTGAATGAAAGTTCTGTCTCATTCCATGGCAGAGGTGAATAGATGAGTGAGTGGTAGATTCAAGGAACCGAACTTGAACTAGGTCATCGAAGTTAAAAACATTGTGTGCACTGTGTAATTGCCGGAGGGACGGTAGGTGTGTAGGGCTTACAGTAGTAATTGTGGATATAATCAATGTCCAACAAGGGGCATGTGGTCATTCAAGCTGATACCTTGCATAATCGGCGCAACTTCAAGTTGATCTCTTAGCTTGCTAAGTCATTGGGCCAGACTGTCACGTCTGAAAAGAGAAGCATGGGAGACGATGGGGACCATGACTGCTTCAAGTTATTCCGAGTAGCATTCATGCAAAGCAGTACACCGAATGCTGTGGGAGACACTAGTCATGGACAAGTACGTCATAACGCCCTCGTTTCGGCGGCTACCCTTGACAGAAGCCACAAGGTTAAGGCCAGTGATGACTGTGTCGACTTGGATAGCACAATATAACTACATACATAATCCTGTCTTCTGACTATCGAATGCTGTTAAACCGATACACGATTCCACTCGACTAAAAGTACACAATCGCACCAAGCTTTGTACATGCACTCAGGTGCACCCCGACACTAATGCTGCGTAGGTGGAGCTTGTGCCATACAACCCTACTTCTTCTGATCCTCCATCTTATCGGTCGCCTGCTGCAACCTACTGATGGTAGGGGTCTTCAAAGCGATCGTCGCGTCTGACGTATTCATAGAGATCCCGACCTCATCCATATAGGGTTTGCCGTGCTGATTCGCGAGTTCCTTCGAAAAATCTGTAAGGGTAGTAGGAACGGAAGTAGGAGGGGGAGCATTGAAGTACTGTGCTGGGACGGGCTTGTATACCACCCCCGAGCTGGAAGCGCTAGTAGCATACTCGACGGCATATGTTTGCCACACCTCGTCCACGATCGGAAGGCCATAAATCGAAGGAATTTTGCCTAGCCACTGTTGGGGGGAAACGGTATGGATCTGGCACCAGAGATGGGGTACACAGTCCAGGTTGTTGACTAGATTAAGATTCCATCCCTGGTAGCTGCGTGCGCCAGGGAGCTTGCAAGCCGAAAAACTCTCGACCCACTTGTGAGCCCAGTCTACGTTTCCGGCAGAGCACGCAGCAGCAGGGTACGTGAGGGTGTATCCGCGGGGGAGTATCCCGGCCGTAACTAGGGTAAGCGAAATAGTAGTAGTGAGTGTGCCACCTAGACTATGACCAGTGACAATAAAACGCGTAGAAGGGGATGGGTTCAAAGAGCTAAGGAACTGAACCATTGTCTTTCCTGGAAAGACGGAGTCGTTCTTGAGGGGTACGGCATTCATGAGGTTGTACGTTGCCCACGCCATCCCTTTCGAGAAGTACGGAGTGCCCTGCTGTACATCCTTCGAAGAAATCGTGACAGGCTCCTTTTCGATCCCACCCTTCACCCAACCGTTGAAATCGACGACGGAATCCACTGCATTGTCCTCCTTCTCGACAACATCCTGGCAACCCTTGGGGGTACCAGCGATGGCAAGAACATAGGTGGGGTGTACTGAACCATCCTCGAACTTGGCCTTCGGATGGAATGCTATGTAGCCAGCATTTCCGGGATACGTCTTCTCATCTGGCTTCAGCTTCCATATTGTCGGGCCCCAAGCAAGGCCCCACCCCTCCATGCTTTGCAGGCCGGAGGTCAACTTGTCGTAATAGTATTCCTGAAGCTCCTGCAGCGTTCCCTGCTGATCAATGATTTCGTCTGCCAGCATGGCCAGACTAAAGATCTGTTGGAAGATATCGAGAGACATTCGGAGGCTAGGTGCATCTTCAGGGAGTAGTAGGGAATGTGTAGCAAGGTTGACGTACTGTTGAGTTGCTCAGGCAATCTGTAGTTGGTAAACGACGTTCCGGCTGTTAAATACGACGTCGTTCAGCGCTATATAAAAGCTATTTAACTCTTGCTCGCTTGCGATATAGGTCGGAAATGAGCAAGAAGGCGTAAATTCGCATTCTGGCGTCCAAAATACGTGCCAAACGAATTTACCAGCTGTACGCTAGTCATCAACGATGAAAAAGTTTGGAAACTAAGAGAAACGTCACCTGTCATGTATGAGATCTTGAGACACGCAATGAAGGGGGTCAGTAGCGTTCCTCGTTTTCTGCTAGAGATAACTCGGAACGCCGCGATTGGTCCAGAACCTATGCCAGAGCTAGGCCAGAGCGGTCCGATTAGGTGAGATACCAAGAACGACAACCACGATATATTGTTCATCGTGAGTAGTAATCACATCACATGGGTTCTGCATCAAAGCGTGGTTGACCGGTTTGGAGCTGTAGAACTTGTACCCCTTTAGTTGCGGGATCCTGTGAGAGAAGATGATCAGCACAGTGTCACTTGACACGGGTAGACCTCCCCTCATTCGTCGGAATCAGGAGGGTTGGTCCAGGGACCTGTACTGACGCAATCAATTGCAATGATAGGCCGCAATATTCGCGACCAGTTCTCCGTTCATATGCAACACGTGAACATAATCATAATGAGAGATTACAAGTAGTCCAGTGTGTAGGGGAGGATAAACCGAACAAGGTATACAGTGCCGTGAAGTCCCTGGTGATCCGGTCATATCGCATGTACGTATGTGTCTCCTTTGGTCCTTTGGTATGGACCAACTAAGAAGCGAATTCCATCTCATTCCATAGCAGAAATGAATCGATGGATGAGATTCAAGAAACTGAACTTGAACTGGGCTGTCCAGGTAGAAATTGCACGTTGCGCGCGCTCAGGCCGGGTAATTGCCTAGGGATGGCACGTAGGGTAATTGGGCGCGAGTAATGATCGAGATCGGTGACCAGTAGAGATCATGTGGCCATCAGTGTCTTGCATAATCGGCGCAACTTGGCCTGTTCTGATCACGAGTGGAGACTGAAGAGAACCGTGGGAGTCTGGCGACCAGTTCGAGCGCTGTGACTCGCGCTAGGGTACGGGCGAAAACTCCACGGCCTGTTAATAACTAGTTAAAAACCTCGCCTCAAAACCGGCCAGTAGTTATTAGCAGTTATTAACGTCGGGTCACGTGATAAAAATTATCACGTGATCTCTTTTTTTGGCGCTCGCTCTCGCAGTGGCACTGCCAGCCAAGTACTACCAATCCCAGGCGCCGTCTTCTCCCTCGTCAATTCCACTACTAGTACCCACGGCTTCCAACTGCCTTTCCGGAACTGGCTCCCTTTCATTGAGAACCTGAGTTGCAACAGTAGCTTCTAGGTTGATATCTTGCTCCATTGTAAAGGAGATATCTGGCAGTGTCGGC
>JBBPUM010000371.1:0-17933 GCA_038094695.1 Chiua aff. virens | reverse complement strand
TGCCAGTGACGGTGACGCGCGATACGCGTGACTTCCGTACCAGATATTACATCCGAGACATGTTACGCCACGATAAGCACTTTTTGAAATGCCGGCGTTGTCAAGCGGTCTCCACACGAGCCCTTGCCTACCGATGATCATGCGCCGCCGGGAGGCAGCTCATGGATCAAATTCAGAGACCTGTGTGTGTAAATTGCAGCATAACGGGTTCAACGAGGACCAGCTCACCTTGGCAAGACTCCCGGAGTGAGAAGAATTCAACGTTTGAACGATGTCACGATGTCACGGACCCTAAGCAGAGCCCGTGCCGCACCAGGGACTATACAATCGGAACTGCCAGCAAATTAACATATAACGAGGGGCAAGAGATATATTGTTTCCTGAGGTTACAGCCACCGGACCGCCAGAAAAAATTGCAACAAGGAGTATTGGGTGTCACATCACGGTCACCACAGACCGTGCTCTTGTCTCGCTACCCTTGTCTTTTGCTTCGACTCTACGGTCTGGTCTTTTTTTTTCCAACAGCGCTGGGCTCGCCGGAGTTCTTATGAATCAAGTTGGGTTTAAAAATATATGCTCGTAGAGCAGGTGCTAGGGAGTTTCCTAGAAGGATTCGATCCAGAGACTATCGCAGGTTGCTACAAAGTATGCTGACAGGGTCCATGATCCCGGATCCGAGGCAAAGGCAGTACAATCACTCCACGTTTCTCTAGTGGGTTGCTCACGCGAAGGCTAGTGGGTTCCACTCAAACCGAGTTCTGAGCAGACGGAATAAATTGACCACATCCCCTTCCGCCTTTCCTTCCTACGAACGCTGTCCTTCGAACTCGCGTTCTCGATGGTGGACGAAAAGGCCTTGGCTCCGCCTTTCGTCTGGACATTCTCCACGATACTCCGTTTCCATGATCCTCGTCGCATCGTTCCCTTGGTCGTGATATCCGTCCCGGCATTCAGGCCCTTGTTGTTGCGTACACTGAGACGACGCCGCTGCGAGGTATTCCTTGCCACAGTGCCGGACGCTGGGCGCCCTGTCAACCTCCTCGTCGTCGAAACCTGCCTCTTCACATGAGCCTTCCTCGGAATCTTGGACTCCAGCACCTCGCCGCCCTTCTCACGTGGTACCGCAGGCAGCGCCTTTTCCACCTTCTTCGGGGATGCTTGCACGAGCGCATACTTGTCGAATGGCAAGAGCGGGGCTTGTTCGTCGTCGTCTACCCAGTCATCTGAGTGCCCAGGGTCCTCGCGCGTGGATAGGTTATCATCTTCCTCACGGGCCTCCGGAGAGTAGTCAAGACAGCTCTGGATCGCATCGAGGTTCACTTGGCCCGGCCCGCGCAGATCGAAGAGTCCTCGAAGGCGTGGGGACACGAGTCGCAAACGAGACTGGACGGGGGTGTTCACCGGGCAACCAGGGGTACGTGGTGAATGTTCTGCGCTATTCGACCCCGAGATAAGGTACTCGAGTTCCTTGAGCGCTTGGCGTTTGTGCTGGACACGCTCCTCGACCGTGGAGCAGAGGTTCTCGAGTTCCGTGAGTTGCTCAAGCAAAAGATCCGCAGTGGCGAGAACGTCGGGTTGCCGAGGTCGGACATTGGTGTCGCGTAGCTTGGGTTTGACAGGCGATTCGAAGGGATTCGTCATGCGGACAAGTTCGGTAGACATCCTAAGGTTACACGAAAGTGCTTCGGTCGGAGGTATGATCGCGACAGATAGGTGGAGATGCTTACGACGTTAGCCGCTCTCTGGCTTCTCTTATATCGCCATATGTTTTGGTCGCATTGCAAATGTGGCCGCGCATCGCTTTGATGATTCATTGCGTCTAGCCCCGATCTCGATCGGCCTACGCGCCGAGCTCTGACAAGAGATTTTGATTCCGTAGTAGCGCAGAGCTAGCGACTTCGATCGTTGTCAAAACATCAGAATGTGTACTTTTGCTTCAATGATACACAAGTGCCAGTGGTGATATCTACGAAGCTTTTGAATTTGTTTTTGAGGCAAGAAACACAGAATAAGGAGTCAGCTTTTCCTTCTACATCCTCCCCTCTAATTGACCTTTACGGTGTTGAGACTGGAAACAAGATACCGCGAGGTGACAAGTGAAAGAGAGCCTTGTACGACTATGTGGCAATATTACAGCAGCCAACGAGTTCCCCGAGAAGAGTTTCGACTTGGAAATTACCGCAACGAATCTCAAGGCAACTCCGAGTTACATGGTATGAGTGTAAGTTCCTCATTTTCTTCGACTTGGCATTTTTTGCCCACCCCACGGAAGATATACAGGTTTCGCAGACCGCTTGAGCAACCTGAGTGGGATGCCCTCCAAAGCCATATCCCTCGCATTCGTCCTACAGTTCTTACGACGTTGAAAGATTCTTAATCCAAGTTATTCCATTTCCCGTCCGCTCTTCCTTAATTTGCATCACTTGTGTTACCCTAATATTGCATTTCAATTGGAAAACTTGCCTTATCGTGTGTAGCTTCGAAGTTTGACCCAGGACTCGAAGTATATGTTATCAGGGAAGAGCACCCGCCTAGTGCAATCGTGCCCACGAGATCACGATTCTCAATAAGTGCATGGAGTCAGGTAGAACTTGTGGGAATGACACATACAGCTCTACAATGAATGTGAGAGTGGTGGTCATCAGACCGACTGCACGGTCTATTGAGATCCCTCGAGAATTGTGGTCAAGCTTTGTGAATATCTGTACCACAGCGAGATAAGTGCCGGTGGAGAATGAGTCTGGTGCTGTGAATGACCCACAAGCGGCCCATACTGTGGACAACGGGCTTCCACATTACGAATAGTGGAACAATGGAGATGAGCTTCCTGCGTGTCATGGTGTGGAGGAACAATGGAATGTGATGTAGAACCTACCCGCTTTGTTGCTCGTGGTGCGAATCAGACGTGCTATAAAACGCGGGCAGTCTGTGGTGAAAATTGCGCGTTTCTCCCAGACTAACTCCCAATCACCACCACAGACTATCCACCATTATAACAGGTCAGTCGTTATGCCTTGCTCCATGTAGATCCCGAATTCTCACTCCTCCATTTCAGACATTTACTGATGGCTCCTCTACGCACAGCCGATTCTGTCGACCTCCCAAACTTAACGACACTTGACCCCGAGACCCTCGGAAGGTTCAGCCGCAAACTTCTGCAGGAGCTGGCAAAGGTACGCCGCGGTAGCCTTCCTCGTAGCGAGACTGACATTGGATAGGCGCACAACATTAAAGCTAATCAGAAGAATTGCGAGATAATCACGCAATTACTCAATGTAAAGCAGTCAATCAGGACTGGGTGAGTGACGAACACACTGAGTAGGTTAGACGACGCACTGACAACGCACTCTGTAGTGCTGCCCGAGCGGGTCCTTCTGGGAGAACCATCGTACAACCTTCATCTCCCCTCCCGCCTTCCTCCCCGCTCCCGCCTTTGTCTTCCCCACCACCCCATACCCATGGAGAGACGTGGGTCCCGAATTTTCCTATGAGCGGGGAAGCCCCCACATGGGATGATGGCTCGGATGTTATCATGGGTAAGCACCTGCTCTCCAACCTCCGTCCCCGATCTAACTGCCACACACAGAAGCAGCCACTACAAGCAAACCGATTCCCAAGAAAGTGCAAGTCCGGCCAGAATGGCGGCATCTTCTCGACATCCCCGACGAAGACACGTTGCGGCAAGGGACAGTACCCCTCTCTGAAATACAAAAGCAACGGGTCACGGGAAAACTGGAGGAAGAAGACTTGAAGCAATTTGTCGAGTCCGTCGCCAAAGTGGCGAATGAACAAGCTAGTCTGATCCAGGGGGAACGCCTGCTCCGAATTCGCGAGAGAAATCTCAAGAAGCAAGCGAGGATACTACGATACGTGTCCAGAGTGGAGCCTCACCGCCGATGTCAATTACTAGACATGGCGGTGTTCACAAACGAGCGCGTCGGTCCCGGGTGGAGGCCCGACTGGATGTTTGGCGACGAGGCCGAAAGCAGCAACGAAACCAAGTAAGTCGCGACTTGTTGTTCTTGCAGGATGGACATGAGGACTGACGGGGAACCTACTAGTGGCCCGCCTCAGAATATCATGGCGTTACTGCGTGACGCGCAAAGGTGAGCGCCAAGTGATGTATTGTACGATAAAGGATGCGCCGGATGCTAACATATTGGTTTTTTAGGGGCATGCCATTTAAAATGCCACAGTATAGGCAGCCCGGGCTGACCCCACCACCACTGGAGAGGCCTAAGCCGCGGCCGGAACCGTTCGAAAACTTCCAGGACAGCGAGGCATCGGAGGCAACAAGGGCCACACTGGAAATGCTTGTGGATTGGGCGAGAAGTGAGAGGAGCAGGGAGAAATAATATAGCGGTTGAATGCGCAAGTTCGTTTGCCGAAGACAGGGACCTTTTTCTCGGTTCTCGTATTTGCACAGTAATGTGAGAGTCTGGAAAGAATGAAATTTGGTTATTAGTACTACTAATTCAAAGATGATGTCATCGGTGGCATCGATCACCTTAAAAAAACACCACCCTAAACTGAGTCAGTGTTTCAACCATTATGCCGACCAGATGTTATAGTACAAGTGTTTTGAAGAACTGAGGGCGTATCTGTCAACGTCAAGTCGCCTGCTATGAGTGGCGTACAATGCATATGATGTACGTGGAATCATTTCTGGGTCGAGACATCGACAGTTAGCTCGAGCAAACTTGAAAAAACGTGCTGAAATATACCCACTCGAAACTGTTAAACTCATCCATGGGGAGGTTGTCACTGTGTCTTGAGGAATGTTCCGACAGGCAGAAGTAGTACTGTGGCGGCAAATATTGACAGCAGTTCGGGGTTGGCCGTGACATTGCGGAGCAACCAAACAGCGTCGATAAACACAGGCAATGATTGATATTAGTAGCTAGTTAGTAGTAAGTACTAAAAGTGCTCAGGCTAGTCAGGATACCAGTACTAGTGTAGATAAGTGAATGATGTTCTACGTTGTAAGGACATACGGCATCCACAAAGAACCTGGGGTATACAGTCTATTGACCGCTGGGGAAGGTTATCGCAGTCAAGCTTTGCGAGCGTGCTTACCACAACGAGATGAGCGAAGAATGAGCGTACAGCACTGGTCTGCACGGTCTATTGATTGCTTGAAGAGGACATCGTGATCGAGCACACGCACCATAGCTAGACGAGCGAAGGATGAGCGCGGAGAGCTTTGAGTGGCCAACAAGCAATCCGTATTGTGGACGATAGGTTTTTGACGAACAATGGAACGATGTGGGTGAGCTTGCCGCGTGTCATGGTGTGCGGAGGAACAATAGAATGTGGAATGTAGACCATACCTGCCTTGTTTCCTGTGGTGCGGACCAGGCATGCCATAAAACGCGGGCAGTCCATGGTGAAAATTGCGCGTTTCTCCCAGAGTAACTCCCAACTTTCATCACAAACTCCCCAGCGTCGATAACAGGTCAGTCCCCATCCCTTCTCCCATGTAGATCCTGAATTCTCACTCCTTGACCTCAGACACATACTCATGGCTCCTCTACGCAAAGCCGACTTTATCGATCTCCCGGACCTGGCGACACTTGACCCAGAGACCCTTGGAGGGTTCGGCCGTAAGCTTTTGCAGGAGCTGGCAAAGGTACACAAAGCAGTCTTCCTTATAGCGAGACTAACATTGCGTAGGCGCATAGCATTAGAGCAAATCAAAAGAACAGCCAGATGATTGCAGAGCTGCTCGGTGTGCAAAAATCAATGAGGACCAGGTGAGTGACGAACACACTGAATAGATTGGATGACGTACTGACGGCGTATCCTGCAGCAATGCTCGAGCGGATCCAACCATCGTACAGCCCTCGTCTCCCCTTCCGCCTTCGTCCCCTCTCCCATCCTTGTCCTCCTCATTGCCCCCTACACATGGAGACACGTGGGACCCAAATTGTCCTATGAGCGGGGAAGCCCCTACATGGGATGATGGCCCGGATGTCATCATGGGTAAGCACCTGCTCTCCAACCTCCGTCCCCGATCTAACTGCTACACACAGAAGCAGCCACCACAAGCAAACGGATTCCCGAGAAAGTGCAAGTCCGGCCAGAATGGCAGTATCTTCTCGACATCCCCGACGAAGACATGTTGCGGCAAGGCACAGTACCCCTTGCCGAGATACAAAAGCAACGCACCACGGGAAAACTGGAGGAAGAAGACTTGAAGCGGTTCGTCGAGTCCGTCGCCAAAGTGGCGAACGAACAAGCTAGTCTGATCCAGGGGGAACGCCTGCTCCGAATTCGCGAGAGAAATCTCAAGAAGCAAGCGAGGATACTGCGATATGTGTCCAGAGTGGAGCCTCACCGCCGATGTCAATTACTAGACATGACGGTGTTCACGAACGAACGCGTCGGTCCTGGGTGGAGGCCCGACTGGATGTTTGGCGACGAGGCCGAAGGCAGCAACGAAACCAAGTAAGTCGCGACTTGTCGTTCTTGCAGGATGGACGTGAGGACTGACGGGAAATCCACTAGTGGCCCGCCTCAGGATATCATGGCACGACTACGTGACGCGCAAAGGTGAGTGCTGAATGATGTGCTGCTCGGTGAAGGGCGCGCCGGATGCTGACACGTTGGTTCTCCAGGGGTGTGCCATTCAAAATGCCACAGTATAGGCAGCCCGGGCTGACCCCGCCACCACCGGAAAAGCCAAAGCCGCGGCCAGAGCCGTTCGAAAATCTGCGGGACAGCGAAGCGTCGGAGGCGACGAGGGCCACACTGGAGATGCTTGTGGATTGGGCGAGAAGTGAGAGGAGCAGGGAGAAATGAGCAGGCTAGGTGACTGTTGAATGTGGAGGTCCGTTCGCCAAAGAGCGAGCCCTTCAAGTTTCTCTGAGAGTTCTTGTATATGTACCATAATGTGAGATGGAAAGAACGAAAGGCTGTTAATTCAGAGATGCAATGGCATCGATCGATGTGAAAACGTACCACTGGCAGTTTCCCCAAACTGTGGCGCCAGAAATTGTACATCGGAGTGGTCGGACTTGTGGACGCTATCAGGGATGCCGCGAACGACACTACCACCCTTTTGGCTAGACTCAAACCTATCATTACGAACGAACGAACCCCAGAGCACTACCAGTCCGCGCTCAACCTGATCCTCAGCATCCGAAAGGAACTCAAGTCACAGCGGAAACGATCCAAGTTCTGGAAAAGACTCGCTCTAGAAGACGATCTCCACGCAAACGTCGTCGCACCTTCACCTTCAGATGTTTCGTCTATTCGTCAAGACCTTTCTCCAGGGAGGAAAAATGAATTGTACGCCCTCATGGCCCGTCGCCGTGGAGCAAGAAAACCAGAAATTACAGAAGTCGGTGTCTTCGGAAGTCATCAAAGAGAATCGACGTTGGATATACTGGCCAGCTCACCCGCATCACGTCCACGACGTTCTATTCGGATGATTTGAAATTATCCTCGTCATTTTCCTCTTCTCCTTCTTCTATTTCTCGCCAACGGGATTCTACCACCAAAACGCCCACCATACCGTCGAGCCACCAACCTACCCATTCTTCTCTCTTTCGTCGTTCTTCCAGAGACCTCTCCCAGTCCATCGTTCTCGGCAGCATAAACTTGAATGTCCCACGGTCTTCCTCCATGGATCCCACACTCCCGGAAGAAGCTGCTAGAAGAGCTCACGAACGCTGAAATAGGACCGTCGTTTATGGTAACCCACAACTAAGATCTCCTGCAGGTCTGCATTCTCACTCCAGATACCTATTTTTCGCTTCGAGCGTCTGATACTTCTCTCCTAGAATTCCAGGCGTACATCTCAAGGGCACCGTCGCTTACCCTCGACATCCCCCAGGCGTTCGGATCCTTCCATCTTTCCACGTTCTCATCCGGTACCATTCAGGACCGATGAAAGGACCCGATTTGGACATCTCGGGAAATACGACCTTCGACGCCCCGTCGTTCCACACCCCTGATGTCACCGCGTCTCTCTGACGTCACGACTACTGATAAGTCTGGTTTAAATACCTCCGCATCCAGTGAGGTAACGAGGAGCGAAGATACACCGTTCAATGATGCACATGTATTGCCGAAGTTTGGAGTCGATACACCCCTCTCACCAACGGACTTGGAACCGCAGGTGTCATCGACGCCGTTGGACCACTGTATTGCATCTAACCTCCTCGGTATCACCAACCGCTCGCGTGATATACAGTTTATGGAACATCTAGATCGTGGTACGTCCAAGTCAATTTCTGCGTCTACATCCGAGTCGAGCGCCCATGCACGCGATGTCCACGATCATGCATATACGGACCCGGGCCCAGGCACCATCCTAGTCGATGAATCAAAAGACTCGCTCTCCACCACATCTGCCTCCTCATTTTCCTGAAGTGACGCGCCCGCACCTACCACGCCTCCGACCCCAAGCTCTAGCCCAGATCTCAACCTCGACCTGGCCTCGCCTGCCAGCTCTGGTACAGGTTCCTGTAAGGTGTCCATCGGGCGGAGCATGCTTCCTGTCCTTGCGAAACATCTCCGGCGGCTTTCCCTCTCTCGGATGTCTCCCGACCGGGAGCGTCTCATGGACATGCTGCGTGGCTTACGTTCGTTGTCCAGGTCCAGGTCCAGGTCCAGGTCCGGCTCTGGCTCTGGACCTCGATCCCCACCTGGCAACATGTGGCGGGGGTCGCCTGCGCGCTCCGTGTCGAGCAGAAGTGACAGTGTTACACCAAGCCCGAGTCCTGTCAAAGGATTCGGGATTCCGGTGTTGCAGAGAAGAATGACAATTCGGGCACGGAAGACGTCGGTGAGGAAGGCCTAAGTATGAGGGGTTGTCCCTAGCCTACCATTCATTTTTGATTCACATTGCAGAAAGTGGGCTTCGAGACGAGATGAGTGGCAGTGGTCGCAATCTTTCCGTCGCACATTTATTTCGATTTTATTTCACATTATTACGCCAGCTTCTTTCAAGTTAGATCTTTTGCATCGTAGTGCTTGGGCACAATAGGAAACATGAGGCCAGATGCCAGCGGCAATGGGAGTTTTGCATCTGTATGCTAGTATGAATGACATCATCGAGTCTGCGGTCTTACGCTGTTCTTGTCAAGCAAAGAGAAGTGCTAGTAGTTATTATGAAATTTCTTCGCTTTCGCTACCCTTCACACTCCACTTCTAATGCACCCCACTGACTACAGCATGGTTATTGATCTGAGTCAACTATTCGTTGTTTCACTCTGGTTTCAAATCCAGAAGGAAATACTATCTCACTAACCGAATCAAATGGGTTTCGCCTTGTTGTGTTCTTGATCACGCAACGTCCGAGTCGACGGGTGGCAAAAGTTCATGGTTTTTCTTCTGATACCAACTTCTTCAAGTTAGATCTTATTCACTGACATGATTCTTCCTGTGCAAGCCAAGAGGGCATCTCAAGAGTTAAGACCGGTAAACTCGACAATGTAAGGCAACCCTTGTAGACCGCTATGACGTTGGTTGATCCATAGAATATGCTCTTAGTGTCGTTTGGTACCCCATGGCATTTCTGTTTTTCTATTCGTGGAAAGTAAATCGAAATCGAAGTGAAACCCAAAGGTATGAGCGTATGTACCTCTGGCTGCGAGAGAAAAGTGATATCGTGGTTGCTCTTATTACCACTGAACATCATCTCGTACATCCCCGTATCGCCCGATCTCTTCGTATCGAATATCTGCGATGCCTGGTCGAAGTGGGGATCTTTTATGCGCTCGCGGATGTCTAAGGTATCAGTCCAGCCGAGGGTGCGCAATACCGGTTGAGACAACGTCACAATTTACTCCTCCATTTATGTTGATGACACCAATGTCTTTAATGTCTGGGCTGAGCTGGTAATCCAGAGAGTATCTTTGCCAGGATCCTCTCGAAACTTTGAGACGCTAGTGATTTCAGGGAGCAAAAGACATTGTTCCCTTTGCACATGATTAGTTTAGTAGGTACTTATTTTATCTTCTATACTTTCGGAAATGTGAAGTAGATGTCGCCCTGAGCGTTGTCGAGGTCAGACAAGTTTGGACCGGCCTACCAAGTGTGCTCGGAGGCGATTTCAGATTTGTGAATGAAGATATCAAGGTTCGCTGTCAAAGGATCCTACCCAAGTATGCTTGATTAGAGACAGTTGCACGTCTTTCAAGATACCCCGGTTTCCGACTGACAGATCAGTGGCGCGTATCAACACGACGAAGAGTTGGATTTAATGGTTCGCCCCGCATTCAGCACCTCGCTTGCCGGGTTATTTGAAAAATGATGCCTTCGGCTCAGTGGTCCCGGTGCCTATGTGCGTAGTAATCCTAATGCTCGTAATCCAGGTCAGCTGAAAGACGTCAATGAAAAAACTGTCTGTTGTTACAACCGAAGACAACGTGATCCGGGATCCTGGATTAATCTTGATTGCTTTATGTAAAAAACTGAGGCTGTGACGTGGTCCAACTTGAAGGACGGCATAACAAGATTGAACCCTCCACGCTGCAGGCAGTTGAGTCAGATGAAGTTGGCCTACTTGAGATCACATCGACTAGGCTCTAGCAAACTTAGTAACGATGAAGACGGTTCAGCTGAATTGACGAAGTAAGTGAAAGAACTTGAAACGTTCAAGTTTCGACAAGCGTTTCTCTCGTGGTTTAGTTTCACGTATCTAGGGCCTGCGGGCGGAATATCAAATTCGACCACCAACAAAACTAAAAACTAACCTTCAAATTCGGTGATACATGTATCTCAGCATTTAGAACGATACTGAATATTGAATATTGATCTAGCCGTTGTGTGCGCTAATTGGTAGTCACCTGCCCAAACAGAGCCAAATCCCCACTCCATCGACGCTCCACCATGATGGCCTTGTTCCGTCAATACTGAGCCTGGTGGCGAGTGTATAGGCGTATAAAATAAAATCCCATTCCACATCGAGCTCTCCAAATCGATTATTTGAGCTGGCACGACCCGAACAAAGACTTTCCATCAACCTATGACATGTTCGAGCTTCGAACACTCCTCCGAGACGGTGGCAATCCGGGTGGCCCGGCGTTGATGGTAACAACTTTTGACTTGATGATTCGAAGTTGCTGTTGAATTTATGTAATTAGACAAAGTTCGCAATGGCGACCGGACCAACCCTATGATATATCTGCATACCGGATTACCTAGACTGGCGATAGGCCGCTCATACCGGTTAATCGTTTAGGGCCCGGATGCTCATTGCTACCCAGTGCGGGACATATAAGGATGCAAGGTTTCATCCCGAGTGACCAGCAATGTCGTCCTGTATTCGAGCCAAGGGTCTGCTCGCATTCACCATGCTACTAAGTACCGCACTGGCCGCCACCGTGGTTACAGTGAATGGGACTGCAAGCCATTCGATTTCCTCTCTGCTCTGTACGTTGATATCGCCGTTCCGTTTGCTTACCGAGCAGCTCATAATCCTGTGACATAGATGGGCAGATGTTTGAGGTACGGATATTCCACTCGCATGGTAAGCTCATGCGGCTGATATGTACGTTCCCCTAACCTATAGGACTTTGATGTGAGTAGCACTATTATTGTTGCAAACAAAATACATTGAACTTTCGGCAGAATGTAGGTCTCAAGTACGCTACCAGCAGAATTCTAAACCTCAACTGACACCATTCAGAGTGGTGACGGTGGTCTTTACGCTGAATGTCAGTCATTATATCCTGCTCTGAATTGAAATCACCACTGATCGTACTCCAGTACTACAGAATCGAGCGCTTCAACAAGTCACCCCAAGTGAGCGCGGTGCATATGTCCGGCGCTAACAAGCTGACGTACGCAGACACTACTGATGCATTGTATGCATGGAGCGCCATTAACAGCACAATCAACGTGATAGCTGACCCATCGCCTGTTTCATCTGCACTCCCGAATTCTCTTCAGTTAACCATTCCAGCAGGTGCTTCCGGACAACTCGGTTTCGGAAACAGCGGTTACTTTGGTACGTCATACACCATATTCTTTCGTCAACTCCGCTACACTGGTTTCCAGGAATCAAAGTGGATGCAAGCTGGACATACAATGCATCCTTTTATTACAAGTTTCCTGAAGCTTCTTCATTTAATGGAATCGCTACAGTGGCATTGCAGAGCTCTTTTGGACAGGTTTATGCCTCTGCTTCCGTTCCAATGAATGGATCCCAGACGACCTGGTGTCAAGTTGCTTTAAGCCTGACGCCGATTTCATCCCCAAATTCTACTGCGAACAATTTTACTGTCACGTTCGATGCAGCTGATGCAGCTGGTCAAACCATCAACTTCGCCATGTTTTCATTGTTCCCTCCAACCTTCAACAATCGCGAGAATGGTATGAGGATCGACCTTGGAAATGTATGTGATGTTGAAGCTGAAGTGATGACCCACCAAATGACGACTTAAAGGCATTATATGAAATGAAACCTTCATTCCTCCGTCTGCCGGGCGGTAACAACATGGTGTGTAAAACAAGGCTCCCTTTGTTTCACCTCTGACAAAATTTACAGGAGGTGAATTTTGCCTAGTGCTCGCGTTCTCAGTATACTAAGCGAGCAAATGCCAGGGTATAACCTGGGCGTCCAGGTGGGTGTGGAATGCTACGCTTGGTCCACTCGAAAACAGACCAGGTTTGTTTGTACCTTCCGTAATTCACCGCTTTCTTTCAATTCACACGACCCTGATAGGTCGTGAGGGAACATGGGGTTACATTAACACCGAGTGAGTGATGGGTGCTTGACTGCTCAATGTCAATGCGATCATTTACTTTGCTTAGTGGTTTAGGGCTTCTTGAGTATCTGTACTTTTGCGAGGATCTAGGGATGGAACCGATTATGGCAGTTTGGGACGGTTCGTCTTCCCTTTTAGATTTGAAAATTATGCATAAATCGCGTAGGATATTCGATCGGCAACGGCGTTATCGGGGGAAATATCTCCGCGGAGAGTCTTCCCGAGGACGAGTTGGCCCCATACATCCAAACCGCCATCGATCAGATCAATTTTGTTATTGGTGACCCGAATACCAATGAATACGGTGCGTCGACCATTAATACCAGCTGAAGAAACCTTATAGGCATTGAAGCTGCATTGCGTGCCTCTCTTGGGCACCCTGAGCCATTCACTTTGAACTACGTTGAGATTGGTAACGAAGACTTCTTCGCTTCTGACTCGTGAGTCAGCCTGCGTCGCTGCAGACCTGTAATGGAGCTCATTGACTGCCAATGGACGTTAGGTACATTTACCGATGGATGGACTTTGCGGGAAATCTCACAGCGGCATTCCCTCAGCTAAGTGTGTATGCTTTCAACTCCTTGTGCATAGCTCCTTATTTTAGTTCCATTGAGAATTCATCGCAACTTCCTACCCTTTCAACCCTATTTTGGATCCCGTTCCCAAGGAATACGACCTTCACCTCTATAATACCTCTCGTAGGCCACCATTTATTGTTGCACAACACGCATTCTGAAAGGATCATTATAGAATACTTTGTCGAGCATGCATTCGATTTCGACAGCTATGAGGTGAGATCGAGGATGAATACATATTTGTTCCTTCCATACTTATCCGCGTATGCGTATAGCGAAACGGTACATATTACTTCCAGGTCAGGCTTTCCAAGAAGCGCGACGCGTTGAGTTATCTATACCAACCATCTTTCTAGGGCGAATACGGGATTGATCCACCCAGTGGGAATGACTATCCTGTCCTCGAAGGTAGATTCGCACTTAAAATGTCTGCATAGTCTAATGTAAATCACTTTGTTTAGACGCCTTGGGCGCAGCAGCGTACATGACTGGCTTTGAGAGGAACGGAGACATTGTGTTTGCTACTTGCTACGCGCCATTGTTAGTTAACATTCATTCCAGTGACCCTGGGATCGTGAGTGTGCATGTTCAGGTTTTCTCCGAATGATCAATAATATGTTACAGAACACCCCAGGACAACTTGTTGCTTTCGAGTGAGCGGATTCCAATCATTTCCACTTTACAACTGATCAGAGGTCAAAAGTGCTGCCAACATATATCCTTCTACGCACTACTATGTCCAGCAGGTGCGGCTGCAAGTCTTATTCGAACTGAAATCTTGGATGCGAGTGCACTCACACGTTACTCGTACAGCTCTTCAGTACTTATCGAGGTACCGAATACCTGCCCAGCACACTCCCCACGTTCAACGGGACACTGTACTGGAGTGTGACTCTTGATACCAATGTCAGCTCCGTGTATATCAAAGTGAGTCACCGCGCACACTGAACGCGACAGATGCCACATTCATTGTTCTACTAGGTTGTCAATACTGACGCTGCTCCTGCTCCAATGATGTTCGAGTTGCCTTTTCAAGTCGCATCACAGGGGAACGTTGTGTTGATTAGTGGAGCGTCCAACGCGAGTAACACACCCACAACTCCGAACGCCGTGATTCCAGTGACGTCTTCCATGACGTTTGCCGAAACGTTCAACTATACTGCGCCTGCGCATAGCGTCAGCGCTTTGTTGGTGTCTATTCTGTGAATTGTACACCGCACAGTTGCTAGCAAAACAAATATGGACCTTTTCTTAGTCTAGATGACTTACAGGATATCCGAATATTCATCGTTACAGATCTTTGGACACGTTTAACTAGTCAAGTAAATGTTGATATATACTCTCTCATCGCAATCAAAGTTTGTGATGAATGACGACTGACATCCGTGGCACTAAGCCTGAGAGGAAGTGCTGACTACCTGCAAAAGTGATGCAGGATACAATCCGGTTGCTATTCAAAGGTCTAGCATTCTTGGTACTAAGGAAAAGTAGGTCCAATTCATCGTCGAGATATACTTGGGTGAGATCGCTTACGTGCGGCGAGTTGATCTCCGCTATCTGTAATATTAGTACTGGAGAGCAGCTTCGGAATAGGTTCAAGTTATATCGCCGCTCAGGCTGAGCGCTGAGCCATCATGTGATTTCAAACTGTCCGAGTCAATGTCCAACTTGAATCGATTCGTCATCTGGGGCCTCGTACCTTGAACATGTCTGCTCCGTGCGTGCTTCCAGTAGAACTTATTATACGGATTCTAAGCTACTTGGAGCCTCGAAATATTATCCAGCTGCGAACGGCAAGTATCCATCTTCATTTTTGTAACATCGTGAGGGTTGCCTAATACATCTCGATCATGACAGGTCTCTCAGTACTTTCGTGCCATCTCCTACGATACGTCGCTATGGAAATCCCTGTATAAAAATGCGCCTTTCCTTTGCCCGCCTGGGCCACATCCGTCTCAATCGATTGCTTCTCTGGAGCGGATCCTCGTGAAATCAGCGCAACTTGCTCGGTCATGGAAGACAAGTCCTATGCGTAGAGTATCACTGCTCGAGATCCCCGCCGAGAATATTCGGCCACCTCTTAAGCTAATATGTGGGCGATGGCTCATCGTGTGCCACAAGGCTAGGGAATTCGTGCTCTATGACACCGACCTTGGATGCAAGGCACATACGCCACAGGTCTTATGGAAGTGTGAAAACCAGCGGGTCAGGGGCTTCGATGTGGATTCGATGGTATCTGTAGAGGGACAATGCGTCATTTACGTGTTGGTGGGATTCGTGTTTGGCGTAAGCGATGCCTCAGTATTATGGTCTGTCTTAATTTATTCTTTGGGACTCTCATTCTAAGCATACGTACAGGAATTTGTTGGAATTTAGGTTGAATACAAACACCGGCGAGCTCTATGGTGCCACCTCCATGGATCCAGATGTGTCCCGAAGCACCTTGATTAGACCAGGTCGTTAGTTTGGCATAGGGCAGTCGCGACTTCTCTTCATTCCAGCCACTCCCGAGACCTTGGTGTTTGATACAGAGACAAAGACGTTTCGGAAATTACCGCCCTTACGTGTGGCGCAGTTGGATATGGAATGACACAATTCATATTGAAAAGTAGGATGAAAGCCTTGCGGAACTCACTCGCCCAGGGATGAGACGAATAAACAATTACATTCAAATGGCGTTCACGGGATCTCATCTCATTTCTATCCACTACTTTGAAGAAGACGAAGATAAGAAACTGACAGCCCTCGTCCAAGTCTTTGTATTCCCCCCTATTGGCACACCGAATAAGACCGATCTACAGCAAGCGTTCTTTCGTCTCACACACGAAGGTCTTTTCCAGACCATGTTTCCTATAAACACAAAGGTCATGAAGCCCTGGGTTAACCCCATTGATGGGACAACGACCATCAGACTTCTTAATCCCTCCGCTGCCTACCCGGGACCTACGATCGTATGTGTCGATTTGGTGCTTCTGGAAGCTTTGGGGGATAAGATTTTACCAATCACCATTAAACGAGAAGACATCGAGCTCCCAGGGTTGGAGTCGCTGAAATACCGTCATGATCTCCACATATGCTTTGATACCTCTTATGACGGGCCCACCGCACGGGGTTTTGTTAGGGCAGGATTCCCAAGCCACGATCTGGAATCTCGAGCTCGAGAAATCATGAAATTTGAGCTTAACTTTAGTCTGGATTGGGAACCGCGCATCACTCACAGCAAGTTCCAACCCCCCGAATGGAGCGCCGATGACGAACCGAATACCGATATCCAATCCACCCAGCCTCCACACAACTCTGCTATGCTCGACGGAACGCGAGGAAAATTGTGTTATTTGACTTATATCAGCGGGTGTTTGGTCGTTCACGTTGCACATGTCGAGTAGCTTGTCCACAGTGTAAACCATTGAGTAAGGAGAACAGTGTTGATGCAGGGGGAAAGACGCAGAGGCTCGAGTATATAGCACGGAAATGAGGGGGGGACTTTGACTTGAAGAGTTCTCGTTTCGCTGCGCTGGTTGGTATGAGTCGTGATGGTGTGCTCCGGCATTCGTCGATTACCTGTACGATATGAAATATTAAACAACCAACGACACAACACTAAAATTACTAGGAACAGAGAGGAACAGAGAGATATAATAAGATGCAGCACTACCTAAAATCCAGGGACCTTTTGACGTTTGGTCCGTCGCGTCTTGCTCACACCCGGGGGCCCGGCACCGGCGTCTCGTGCCCCCGTGCCCTCGCCCGCCCCTACATCCGCATCGTTTCCGCCCAGCATTCTCAGTAACCGCTGCTTCTCCGCGGCCTGGTCCGGATCCTCATATACCACCCTCAAACTATCCTCTGTGGCCTGTGGTCCGCCCGTATCGTCCAAAAGCAACGCGTTGTCCAGCTCCATCGGCTGGTTCGGCGAACGAAAATTTGGCGAACGAAAGATGGGACGAGGGGGTGAGAAGACGCTCTCACGAGACGCAACCCGAGAGACCATCTGTTTTAAAGATGTGTGAGTTGGACGCGACTATCACGATCTATCTATGACAAGACGTACGTTGGAAGGTGCACCGGGTCTTGCTCGCTTTCCCCTCTTCGCCCCACCTGTCCTCCCTGCACCTTTTGTTTCTTCGTCTGCCACCCCGATCGGCCGCTTCCCGAGGAGTGTTGTCAAACTTTCGTGGAGCGCTCTAGTTATGGCATCCGTGTCTGGGACACCAGCAGGTGGGGATGAGGCAAACGCGTTAGGGACCGAACTCGGAGGAAGCTTCATTGGTGAAGGTGAGGTTGACGATGGAATTCGTACTTGTGATTGACTCGGACCTTGGGATCGAACGTTGGCTCCAGCATCGTGAGTCCTACCAGAGGGTTGGGGAGCCGGCGTAATTTGCGTAGGTAGGGGTAGAGGGATAGGAGGCGTAGGTCCGGGTACATGTAGTTCAGTTTCGATGACGGGTGGAGAACTACTTTGGGGAGGTGGAGCGGGGGAAGAGGTTATCGTGGGCAGGACATCGTCGTCTTCTGGAGGATCTGAATCATGCGTCAAAAATCTTGGTTTGCCAAACTGTCTGTAACGTGCAGTTGATTTCGTCTCCGACATCTTCCCACTTTGGTGGTGCTCCCAATCTCGCGGAACGGCATCCTG